>VYXD01009664.1:1203296-1262557 GCA_013397195.1 Hylia prasina | reverse complement strand
AAAAAAAAAAAAAAAGGATTTATGTAACTCTAGCCAAAATCTTCACCCCTATTCTCTGTGATTTTCCCCTCTCCACCAGCACCGTCATGCTCCAGAGCACCAGGCATGCACCTCTGGAATGCATTTACCTGTTCATAAAACTCATTGACGATGCCTTCTGTCCACTGCAGATGCAAGTCCTTGCACTTTGCAGGCCCGTTGATGTCAGCCAGTTTGATGCACATCTGACAAACCAGCAAGCGGTCGTTCTCGTTGGTCCAGTCAATTCCAACATCATCGTTCACCTAGGAGACAGGGAAAAGGCAAAATGATGGCAATGCTGGGCAAAAGGATGTATCCACAGAGGAATTCCCGACCTGGGGTATTGTACAATATATTTAGCTGTTTAATGAAATCACTAGGATAATCAGGTGAGCTAACCCCAGGCTGGAATTAACAATATGGAAAAGGAAAAATAAGTGAAAGGCAAGGAACATTGAGATGAATAATGAGAAGTCAATATTTAGCATATTATGCACCTGATTGAAAGTACTTACTGGGAAAACAAACAAATGCAATCTTTCCATGACATTTTTCAAGAAGTTTGTACCTATTGCTGTATAAATATAAATTACTATAAAATATCATGATGGTTCGATTGCAGCGTGAAGATGTGTGCAATGAGCTTATTTCCCTGTTTGATCTAAGTGTGGCTGAAACTATTTCCTCCCTTTTTCCTTTTCCCTATTTTTCCCATGCCTCTCACAAGAAAAAGTGATACATACTGTCAACTGCTCTAGAATAAAAGCAGAAAGGTTAAGGCTGGAAGGGACATGGTTTCAGGGGTGCAGGAGGAGCTCAGACTTTTATGGATCTGGGGCCTCTCTCTGCAGCTTCTTAAAGCCTGACAGAGAGATCTTATAGGGAAACAGAAAACAAAAGCAGTCATACATCTGGAGGTTTCAAAGCATCACCAAACAGAGCCATCCTAAGTAATGCCACAGGAAAACATTTTATCCATGTCACCAAAACAGCCAGGAGGTCCTAGGTACAAAACACACTGTTCTTGGGGATTTCCCACAAGGAACAAGAAGGCAGTACCAGCTCCAAAGGCAGGTATCTAGTTAACATGCCAACAGCTTTGATGGGTGATGGAGTTTATTAAAATATCTTAATAGGAGGTGATTTCCAATAAGTTAGGTTGAAACTGTAAACAGTTTTTAAGAATGGTTTCTCAGGGTTGTGATTTTATGGCATACTGAATGAAGCATGCAGGAAAGATCTTTAGTGACCTTTCTCTGGAAAGAGAAACGAAAGGAAGACCATGCTTTCACTGCATTTGAAATTAGAATGTCAAAACGGTTCTGATTTCTGTGCTTTGATAAGACAACAGTAGTCTAAATCAGTAAAAATTCACTTAAAGTAGCCATTATGGAAACTTGGTAGTAACAGCTTTGATTTCTCCCCTTGAGTGCTTTGCTAAAGTGCCAGTGAACAAGAAAACAATGTTGAAAAGTGGCATATAAAAATAGTTCGCAATATTTTTAGTATTAAACCAGTTTCTGAATAAAAGTGAATATGTATAAGAAGAGTAACTTTAAATGAGTAAAACCCAAGAGAAGGCCAGATTACTCTTCAACACCTTACAGCAGCCAAAAGGACATTCAGAGGAAAGAGAAACCCTTTTTGCTGGGTGCTACTGAGGCCATCCCCCAGAGACCCAAACTAATCTCACCTTGGCGTTGAACTTGGCGACGAAATCAAAGTGTTTCTTCAGGTCAGTGGCCAGAATGGCCTCAATGACGAGGAAGCGGAAATGCTTGAACTCCACGTGGTCCAGGTTGACCAGGAAGTTGTACTCTGGCCTGGACATGAAGAGGTTCCAGGCAGCAGCAGCGTGGTGGTTCTCCAGCACGGAGCGGTCGTTGTACAGCACTGCCTGCAGGAGCAAGGCGGGCACAGGGCAGCTGAGCAGCATCCCAGCAAAGCCACGGCAAGGGGTTATCCCCTTTCAGGCCACAGGGTCATGGCTGAGATGAAGCTGGTGGCTGTGCTTCCCTCGCTCTCAGAATTGACCTCACTTAGTGGGTTACTGCCTTTGGTAATTGCACCATGGACCAATTGTCCGTGTAGGACTGATTCCAAACACAGGGACAAGAGAAGCTCCAGTTTGCAACCTGAAAACACACACTCAGCCTGACAGAGGTCTCAATGCCAAAAGCCAAAATTGGCAAAATCTTTAACAAACTAAGATGTGTAACTCTCATAGTGAGGTTAATTCCATTCACAAAAATGACAAGAAAATTATTTTTTCCTATAAATTTATTTTCAAACTAGAGTCAATACATAAAGGCTAATCATCTAACCTCCTTTTCTGATTTTTACAAGTACAGATCTGCAGCACTTGTTTCTTACAATTAGATTTAAAGCTAGTACATGTCTTCCCCCAATCTCTTTACCTTGCCAGGGTATCAAAGCTCTTGATCACAGAAATGCATTGCAAGGATGAGAAGCATTACGCTCAATTCATAGACACAAACTGATACCAGAGCGAGTTCAGGTGACTTGCTCTTGGTGACAGAAGACGTTTTGGTTGCAAGCTGGGGAGTAAATCTAGAATTTCTGCATCCCTACCTGACCTGCCACCATTAAGATACCTTTTTCTACTTCCTTGTCCGTAGAAGTATTTTTCAGCACAGTGTGCTGAAGCCAGGCAGGTCAGCTTTGTAAAGTAAGGGAAGATGATCCCACAATTAAGCCAATAAAGAGTGACTCAGAATTGCTGAATTCAGCTCTCAGGACTGGCAGCAACTTCTGTGCAACCTTAGGCAAGCCTCAATTCTACACTTGTAACACTGACATTATTTTCCACTCTGCCTCCAAATACTTTCATAAAAAGACCGCAGCTGCTCATATTCTATAGAAACTACAGAAAATGTGTTATGATCATGCAAAATTAACTTGAAAAGCACAGTCAACTACCCAACTGGGATATTTTATTTTCTTTAATCCTTCTGTGCATTACTTGGTAGAATAATTCTCCTATTCTTCCACAGTTACAGATTCCCTATCAGTCAGCAGAGCTTTACCTTCTTCACTGACACAGTTTATCAGTACCTTTCTTAACAGCTCTGCTAACTGAGGGTGTGTAAGAAGACTCTTCCCAGCAATCCCCAAGTGAAGTCATTATTTCTGTCACTTTGACAAGCTGTTTCAAAATATTTGGCAGACTTGTGCTTAATGGAAGCCACAGGCACCACTAGCAAGGAAAAGCTGTCATCAAGGCCTTCCAAACTGTGCAGCAACGCTGCCTGAGATTTATTTACCTGAGGAGCACTCGTTGCTACCAAGAAGGCATTGGTCCTTCCTGGGTGATCATAATCATGCATGGCTGCAGCTACATAAAGAGCCATCAGCTCCAGGGCAGGGATGTTGCCAGCCAGGCACCCATAGCTGTCATCTGTGGGTGTGTATGTCTTCGAAAACACATAGCCCATGTGGCCGTGGGTGATTCCACTGTCAGAATCTGAGCAGAAACAAAGAAATGGAAACTATCAAAAACCCTGCGCCACTTTTTTCAGTCACCCACTGTGACAGGAGCAATAAAGCAGGGAGAGGAGGAGTAAATTTACAGTAGGAATGAATGCAGCCTGACCTCAATGCTTTCTGTGACTATGACCCCGTACAATAAGGCAAACAATTAGAAAGGAACAAATTCTGACCCCACCTGGGGATCTTCCAGCCATCCACCAAAACCTGTTCTCAAACTATGTAAGTTACAAGCAGAAAGATGTGGATTCACAGCCACGCTAGAGCTTTGTAGGGAAACTTGATCCTCCTTTCCCTAATTTCTTTCATCATGTACACAAGTCTATGAGACTAGAATTTATTAATTAATTTACAGTGCATGTTTTCCAATACAAATGTCTAGACTTGGGATCTTTGCAGGTAATCCTCTTATCATCCCTTTTGTAAAGTATCTTCAGCATACCTGTCAAAGACAGATACTGAGATGCTTTGCTAATTTAATCTGAACGACCTTGAATGGATCTTGCATGCAGCTGAACAATGTCTTTCAAATAACCAACATCAAAAAGCCCCAGAACTCAACCCCTTTCATTCCACCTCACCCACAAAGCCACTGAAATCCCTTGCTAATATTTTTTTCCAGGAATAACACCATTTAACACCACACACACACACAAAAAAAAAAAAAAAAAAAAAAAGGAGGGTGGGGGGGGCAGAAATGGAACAAACTCCTGCTTTTCCAGCAACTTTCTTGAGAACTCCCACAAAACAAAGACTGGTCTTCTAGTTGCCACAGCTGAACACAGAGAAGTTAATATAAAAATGCAAGCTTCCTGTAGTGGGCAATCAGTGGTCTTGTAAAGCAATTGCCAGATGGTAACAAATCTTTTTATTTGGAGATAGTGAAGAAAAGCAAAGAATGCTTCATGACAGCCAAGCAGTGGCAGTGCAAGGCACTACCTGCATGCCCCAGAAATTATAGAATAGCAAAACAATGAGGGGTTTAAGGATTTAAGTCAATGCTGCCTGTGGTACAGCACTGAAAAGCACTAATAATACAGTCTTCCTAGGAAAAAAACTTCTTGCAAAAATCAAATGGTAACAAAGATCTGTCATTAAAGGTGACCACAAAGGGTTGCACTCACACATCATTAAATGTTAAGTATTTGGAGGAACAATTTCATTCCCTTCAAAGTTACACTGACACACCTGAACACCTTCATCATCCATTGTGCTACTGAACTACAACGCTGACTTACAGACTGCAAAAAAATTCTGCATGCAATCCTCAGCTGTGAGCTTTCTTACAGCAAATTACTTGAGGAAAAAGCAGAAACTTGAGGAACACAACATTTGAAAATACCTGAATCACTTGCTGACCCGTGGTCGTTGATCACAGTTGGGAGTCCTGGGATGGGCTGGGTTGTGAGGTACCACACGGCGTGCAGGACATCAGTGGCATGGATTCGGTTGTGATCTGTGATAGGAAGAAAACCACCCAGCTAGAAAACACCAGGATATTCCTGACAGAGGGATATCAGCACCATCTAGTGGGTACCGTGTGGCAGTCAGTCCAGCAGAGACAAAACCAATATTATCACGAGCATCAGAGCTGTTTTTACCTTTTTCACAGAAATGAAAAAATAGGAAGATAAATTTATTTTGTATTGGAAAGAGATTTCTCTTTAGTAAAAGAAAAAAACACTTAAGAAAACAGCAAGGAAATAGAGTTCTAGGTCCACAAAAATCCCAGAGACTCTGTGAACAGTTGAATGTTTTAAACAGAAAGGAATGGCTTTGGTAGAATAGACTGTGAGACTTCCATCTCTAACCTCCTCAGGCTGCTTTAGGCCCCTGATGCAGTTCAAACACAAGGAAAGGATAGAAATTGGGTCTCACACATTCCCAGAACAGACTCCAAACCACCTGAAGGAATTCTGGGGTAGCTTTCCTTAAGTCCTTCCCACTGTAGCTGCTCCAATTGGTATTTAATATTTTGACAGAGAGACTACATGACTTATAATGATGTCTCACACATTTTTCTCTGAGTGTAGGGAAAACAGGGTGTTCTGTGTCCTTCAGTGCTGGATTTATCTGCCAGATAAAAGGGGTAACAACTTATTCCTCTTGGGAAAACAAGAGCCTTTTGCAGCTGAAGCATTTTGATGAATTTGATTTGAATTAATAAATACTTTGAGGATGATTGAAAACAGGTTTTTCAGTTAATAAATGCTTCCCACTGAAAAATATCAGCTAAGGTGTAGTAACAGAACAGGGTTCACTCATGTACTTGGCACATTTTTTCTGCTTATAAAGTTCCTCTCCTTTGGTAGCATAGCACTGCTACTGTGTAAAAGTCCAAGTTGCTTTGAGGGGGTTAAATATTTCAAGAACCTCCACCTGGGGCACTGGGGTACACCTGCATTATCAGAAAAAAGTCTTACAATTGCTTTCTATGATTTCTGGCTTGTGCAGATTTTGCCTTGAATTATGAAACAGTGTAAAAGATGAAATACAAAGAAAAAAGATGACAGGCTGTGGTTCAGCACCAGCCTCTGCCTAGCCATCCATTTGGTCATGATGTACTAGAAGAAAAAAACAGCTTTACAGTGCAAGAAGAAAGGCTTCAATACAAAAGTGTATGGAAAATCCCCAAAACTCTAAGGAAGCATCATTATCTGCCAGGAATTTTTACTTACAAGGTATCTCTCGGTATCCACACTCCAAGGCATGAAAGTAGTTCATAAATTCCCTCACTGGTATTTTAAAGGTTTCAAACAGCCCCATGTCTTCAAAAAGCCTGTATGATACCTGAAAGAAAAAAAACAACAAAAACACCCATGTTGCTAAGTAGATGAGAAAAACTAAAAATTAGGTCTAAAACTCCTTAGGTCCAATTACAGCATGAAAAAAAATCTGCTTTTCAGGTAGTATTTTCTCAAATCCTTGAGTGAAATCAATTCCCAGAAAAGAAGGAACAAGCAAAGGACTGACAGAAGGGGGAACCATGTGGATCCTATGCACTGTGTCCTTGCTTTCTCTCCAATTTTGGAAGGGAAATGATAAAAATGACTTCAACAGGGTATCAGAGGCAGCAAATAGCTCAGGAGGCAGAGCTGCTCTGAGCATTCCTGCCCCAAAGATGACTGCAAACACCCAGGAGAGGATGTATTGGGAAGCAGAATGTGATGGATGAGTGAGGAGGTGTCCAGGAAAGATAAATGCTCAGAAATTTAGAGAGCAGCTGATGCAAAATGGGCACTTCTGAAGACAAGTTTGAGCTTGACACACAAAGCAATGGGACACAGTAAAATCACTGCCTGATCTTTTCACTTCTTTTGCACATTGGGCCCTAAAGCCTTGCAGAATCTTTGTTTATTTACTGCTGTTAGCTAAATTCTGTCCTTTTGATGCCACCTGCCTAGTAATGGGCTGCCTAGAGCCAAGCAACTTGAAGCACATTTGGACTGATGAGTGCTGTATGGCAAGAAATGGTTACAAATTACACTTTGTGTTTTACATCTGAATATAAATCAAACTTTTATCCACACCTGTTTGTGTCTGTATATTTTGTACATGAATTGGCACCTTTGAGCTGCACCTAAAGTTTAATGAACATCAACTCCAAATGTCCTGCCAACTGTGGGTTTTTAAGGTAAGAACAACAAAAAAGGATATAAATTTTCAGCATTAATGATCTTCCTTCTGCCCTCCTCAGGGTCATTCCCTACCAGGAAAAACTTGCCTGGAAACTAATTCTGGCAGAGCATTACAAGAGGCAGTGATGGTGCAGAGGCAGGCTGAGTGTGAGTCTGACCCTCTAGTGACCAACATCTGGCAGGGGGGTTCTGCTGGGGGCCCCAGCTCTCATTTCTGCTCCTATCATAACTCAACTACTGGATTATTGTGCTCTGGGAGACGAGCTCAGAATGAAAGGCAAGGCCTGTAAAAAGCAAAACATTACTCTCTGAAAACCCCATGGGATTTTCCTGTATTTAGGCAGAGTGAAAGAGTGGCCTTATGCATAATTTGGGTTAGAAACTGCACAGAACCCTGTTTATCTCTTTAGAATTATGGTTTAACTATATCAGCTGGCATCCAATATTTCACCTACACACAGATGAGTCTTACATTCTAGGTTTAGGTCATTGAAGTGTAAACCACCTGTTTCCAGTAAAACACCTCTGTATAAAAAGAGGAATCATAATGAAATAATATTTGGCAGGACCCAATCTTACTTGTCTACCCTAGCAGTACTGGACAGGTATCTTAAATAAAGCATGTCATAAAAGCATGTTTTTCCTCCCCTTGGATTTTGGGGACTGGGAACTTCCATAGTTGAAAAGAAGCAAAGTTGACTGTGATGTGTAGGAATTACAGCTTTTCTCTCTGACTTAGAGTAAAATGGCATTATTCTCTGTGGTCATTAGAAAGCATAAACAGCCAAGCAAGTAATTTGGCCATTTTAATAACTTACCCTTCCCTTTCCCTTTCCCTTCCCTTCCCCCCTCCCTTTTTTCTTTTTCCCTTTTTTCCCTTTCTCTCTCTCTCTCTCTCTCAGCAAATAGGGAAGAACCAGGTGTAAAAGCAGGCCAGAAAGAGAAAAAAGGGCATTGATGTCTTCCCCAAAGTCAATGAGCCAAATTCTTTAATTTTTTTTTAAAAAAACAACAAAACCAAACCCAACTGTGCAGCTTTTTGTTTATTCCTTGCTCATGATTAAACATTTTAATGTGCTTCTGTCTTTCAAGACACTTTCTTCCCCGCCCAGGTGCTGTTTCAGGAGCTCCCTGGGAGCTGGAATCCCGTGGGCTGAGCACTGGAGCTGAGGTGTGGCCTCTGCTGCCAGGGACAAGCCAGGGACACTCTGCTGGCTGCCAGGGGCTGGGCAGAGGGTGCTGCACCACTGCCCCTCTCCTGCAGCCTCCCTTTGCTGCCTCTGTCTCACATGGCTAATGCCTGAGTGAATCATTTGTAACTCAGACACTTCTGGTGGCACAGTTTTTTAAAGGACAAGCATTCCTGCATGATTCCTAATGGAAGCCTTTTTTGCAGCTGGGCACTGCTATTCACAGGCAGCTCCTCTCCTGGGTTTGCAGGCACACAGGAATGGCTCTCCTTGGAGGCCACCTGCAAAGTTCAGAGCAGGAGTTCCCTTCTCAGTGTTCCTCTCACTGCCCTTTTTATGTCTCCTGTATTTGCTTTCTTCAGATAATGTTCCTTTGAAACCCCTGGCACCCACCTCTGGCTCTGACAAACCCCTCACAGGGCTGGTGTGAGGATCCCAGGGATGTCCCATCTCCCACCAGTGATGGTGGGAGGGCCAAACAACCCTCTTGTCATCATGCAGGGACCAACTCGGGCCCTGCAGTGATGCCACCCTGCCTCTGACACCTCCACTTCTCTCTGTAATAAAAGCTAAACCACAGGTTTTAGTCTCAGAGGAGCTGTAAGAAAAGTGTTAAGTGTGACTGAAGATGCTGTTGAATTTTATGGCCTGTTATGAAGCAACAGCTCAGTTCTGAGAGCTTGGGTCTTTGTTTCTGAAATGAGACTGAATGCATGTTCCTCTCTAAACCCTATGATGCATATTTTTCATTTACTGGCCTTGCCACTGCAGTTTGCACAGATGCTCTCATGGTTCCTCACTGGTTTGGGGTCTTTTTGTACGTCTAAATCAATTTAACATTCCACAAAGAAGGAACAGACATCTCAAGCAGCTTCAAAGATGCTAAGCCAGCATTTGCTTTCTAAACTGAATGCTTCCCTACAGGCATGTGTCAACTTTGCTTTGTTCCATCTCATAAATTTAACCTAGAATGGCAAACATAGTTAATTCAGCTTTTTAATTTACTTCTTTTTCTTTTTAATGGGTTAGTCCATTTAATAGCAAAATACAGAGAATAAATTGTTAGAGTTTTTTTTCCCCCCTTTGTTAATAATATCCCGGGATTTAAAAATCAAACTAGAAAAAAATAGTGCTTTTGGCTGGAGAAAAAGATTTATTTTAATTTCCTGATTTCTGAAGGATCTCTATTTTGTGAACAAGGTTGATCTTGCTGCATTCTGCTGTTAGGGAGGGGGAGTTATTATAAACAGCTGTTACAGAAAATATTGAATTTTCACCACAAATATTAAAGCTTCTCTATTTTACTTCACAAGCCTGATTTTGTGGAACTGTGAAGTGGAAAATATGTTGAGAAGCTGTGCAAAAAACAGATTTTGGGAAATAGAGTGAAGAGATTTAGTGCAATTTGAGGAAGGCACAGAGAACTTGTGTCCAGAGGTACAGAACCCCATGCAGCTTGGTAAAGTGCTTAAGGCCTACAGAGATACACATGCAAAATCAGAACAAATTTTGGCTCATCCAAACTCTTCATCATGCCATTAAAAGAAAGTTCTGGTTTTCCTTATGTTTCATTCATCATTCTATTATCATTCCATGCTATTAGAAAAATGAGCAGTATGATCTAGAGGAGAATTTCAGTCACACACTCACTGTCTAGTGCAAAAGTGCCTCAATGAGCATCACTGAATTTATCCAATAAATATATCCAATATCCACAGTTTGCCTATTTCCCTAAAATGAACCTTGAGACCTGGCAGGCTGGTCAAACACAGATGTTGCTTGCCAAGCTGCAGAGCACTAGAAGGCAGACCACAGGATAAATTTGAATTCATGCCATGGTTTTCCTTGCTGGCCACCAGACAATTGAATCTAGCTGAATAATAGGTAACCACCAAGGGACTGTGATTTGATCCAGCATTCTCTGGAGCTTGTTACACTGAAATCTGCCTGACACACTAACCTCTGTGTTTCTGGAGTGGGGGGATGATAATTATACCACATTGTACCAATTAACTTTATCTCTTCTTTCCAGCACTCATCACTACATAAAGCCTTGTAAAGTGATACTTGTTCAGTCAGATTCCCTTGGGCTTTTTTCCCTTTCATCCCTAAATAATAATAAAAAACAATTACTTGCTTTTCCTGTTTAATAATCTTCAGTACTTTTATAAGTAAAAATGACTAATTTGTCAGTGTGCCAGGAAAAGGGGCATAGCAGAGCAGAAAGTTCAGCCAAGAAAGTGATTATGGAAAGTGACACTAATCGTGCTGGGTAGAGACAGGCTGTGTCAGTAACTGAATTAAACCCACAGGAAGGAATAAAAACCTGAGAGCTGCAAGAAAGACTCTTCCATCCCAACTCACAGCAAATTAGTCTTCCCTATGTAATATTATACGAATTTTCTCTCAAAGTCCTGATTCTTTAAAAATGACGGAATATAGCAAGGACTCTTTCTACCCCCACTTCCTCAAACATTGCTTTCTTGCCTAGCCTGAAATGTGAAATCTTTTATTTCTGGGATCTTACACTGAAATCTTCAGTATAAAAGTGGACCACAACTCTGTATATCTTGCATCCACTGAATATATTTACTGTTTAGCCCTCTCATGCTAAACCCCGTGAGAAATCCTTTCCCAAAGATCTCAGCAAGGGCTGGAAGCATCTCAAGAGAATATTCAGAAAAGCAGAGAGCAGAGGGCAAAAAAAGGTGAGTGTTTGTTTTTTTTTTCTTTCACATTTTTAAATCTAAAAATATACTTAAAAGTAAGGAATATAATGAGACAGAGTTCATACTGTCAGCTTTGAATTATGTGTCAGGGATCACAGCTCATTGGATCACCAGCTTTTAGGACAATGCCTTTTAACATGTCTGTGTCTAAATCTGTCAACATTCTACCCAGACACTGCAGACAAGGTACACCTCTCACCTGACTGAGAATCCGACCGCATTTCTTCCCAATTTTTTCCACCAAATCAAAGATTGGGAAGTTCCAACTATTTAACTGCTCCATCAGGGGATCCAAGTTGTCCATAACCAGAGGCTCAGGAGCCAGTACAGGCTTGTCCTGTGCCAGAAATCAGAATAAAAAGGATTGTTAGTTCAGTGAAGCATCTCAAACAAAAAAAATTATGCTCTTAAAAGTTAAAGTCACATTAGCATCATGTGTAAGTCAGTGGTACTTTACTCAGCTCAGCGTAGATGTCCTCATTTCTTGCAGCCCTGCAGCTACTCACTCTCCTTTGAAATGTGTTTCACTTGAATGGGTAGGAAATTCTGTTTATGAAACAGCAGTGTCTGCACTTAGCACTGAGACTCACTCACTCATTCACTCATGGGAATCATTCATTCATTTCCAAGGGAGTCTGCCTTCATTGTGAAATCCACTGTGGTACGGAGAGAAAAGCTCTCAGCTTCTGCTTCTGCAGCAGGACTCATTCACTACACTCTAACATGGCTAACAGAGCTCAGCCCAAGTGAGGATTATACTCCTTAAACTCAAACCTACCTGGTTTTCAAGGTCTGCAAATAAAAGGTGGGTTGTGCCTCTCTTTTCACATTTCTCCTTGTATACTCCCTGGCATTTCATTTTACTTAAAAACTGGAGACGGATAAAATGCCAGAACATTTCAAGCAAATTGCCTTCTCTCAGCATGTCCAACTCCAACAGATTACAATAAATTTTTCAAGAGCTCCTGCCAACTTCAGATTATTAATTCAGTTGTACAACAGAGTGTAGAAAACTTAACTACACAAAGCTTTCCCTCTGCATCTCAACCAAGCTCTCAGCTGAATGCTGTGAGACAATCATCACTTGATCACCACACTGCAACATTTGTTGTTTAAGACATGCACCTACAATTATATCTACCAGCACCCTCAGGCTACATTTTTTCTGTGGGTTTTTGGTTAGTTTGGTTTTTGTTTGGAAAACAAAACTAACCAAAAACCCACAGAGAAAATGTTGTCTAAGGTTTGTTTTTTGTTGGGTTTTTTGTGTGTGTGTGTTTTTTTTTTTCCCTCAGTGTCAGCACACACTCAGTCTGTTGTGCTGGGGGAACTTAGAGGAGCTACCTCAGGTGGTATCAAGGGATGCAGGATGATGGTCTCAGGTGTGTAGGACCTACAGCCAGATCCCTTCCGTGGCTGCTCCTTGGAGCAATCTGTGTCATCATCATTCTGCACAATGTCACTGCTGTCACTGTTGTTGGTCTCGTAGTCAGAAGTGGCTTGAGCAGGATCATCTGCAAACACAAAAAAAATCACCAAGCTTGTGGTGTGAGCAGCAAGGGTTTCATGGAAGGCATCCTGTGACCTTCTGAGTAACAGCAACAGGATCTCTGACTCATGATACATGTGTGCTGCCTGGCTGGCACTGAGGTCGGACAATTTGTCCAAGGGCATTAAAGATATACCTTGCAGAGTGGAAAAAATGGCATCAGGGAATGAAGAGAGGAAAAAAAAAAAAATCGAGGAGCATTACTTAAGTAAATTGAGGGAAACTATATCCTTCATATTTTAACTCCATAAGCATTTTGTACATGTTGTACGTATGAAAAGGGAAGGAGCCTCAAAGACAATTTGAATGGACTCACCTGTGCGTGCTCTCCTTTTATGACAGACAAGTTCATCTGCTCTTTTAGTGAATGATTACTGAATTTGAGGGAAGGAGGTGTTTTTGACAGAGAATTACCTGTTCTGTTCAGGGTGTGTGTAGTAGCATCATTTCTATTTAGTGTCCCATCACCACTTTCTATTTGGTTGTAGGGTCTGCCACAGCTGAAATACATCAAGAAACACACATGATATGAAGAACCACGTGCCTTAGACAGTCTTGTGTAAAACGATTTCCTGCTGGCTGTGTGAGATTACGTCATAGAGTATAAGCCATGGTCCAGAGTACAGTCTCCAGACAAAATCACAGGAGAGTGCTAAAGTTTTATTGGATCTCGGACAAAAATACAGAAAGCCCTTGGATTAACTGCCCACCACCATTAAATTTGTGTTTTCAGCAGTGAACCTGAACCATGTGATTTCTTTAAATGATTTTTTCTTATTCTCTAAGTATACTAGCACAAACTAAATCCCCTAGTTCTATACTACAGCCACCCTATAAAGACAAATTAAAATTATGACAATGTGCCTGAGTCCCATACAATCTTACACAATTCCTTTAAACACAGTCATGATCTGGCTTCACTCTTCTTGCTTAAAACTTGAATATGTTCCTCTTAAGGAGGAAAATTATATTTTATCATTACTTCAGTAACAGCATACCAAGTACATAAGAACCAAGAGGGCAGTTTGCTTCATCATTTCCAGAAGAGAAACACATTTTGGGAGGGATCACAATATGATGACATTTTTAAATGACTGGCTTTTCCCTTCCATTAAAAAGCTTTATTCCTTGTGTATAATTCCCTTTAAACCCTAATTACAACCTGACATTTTAACATTTTCTCTGGTTTGAGTCAGCATTTTGTGGCATATCTTATATATAACAGCCTTCACAAAGCAACTATTACAGAATTATTTATATTGGTCAAACTTTGTACCAGAACCTTTGCACCATTTTAAGTTCAACATATAGAAAATGGCTTAACTCCTGGGTCAGCTGCTTTTTGACTGGGTCATCCAAACATACCCTGGAGGTTGGCATGCCCTGCAAACATCATGAGTTCCTTCCTGAAAGACTTTCAAATAAAAATGCTAATCTGTATTCAGTGATACCTGTAGTGCATAGCCAAGTAATTCAATCTTGCATCAGTCAGGTTGATAAACAAGATGAAAAACGTATTAATTTCATTACTATCTACAACATCCTTACATTGATTTTTTTTTTTTTTTTAATAATTTTTTTTAATGTAATTCTTAACTGTTCTTCTCAATAGAAGGCTTCCAGAATGCCACTTGTGAAATAACAGTGTTTGGTTGAAGTGGTAATAAAGGCATAACTTAATAAGAAGACTGCAGCATCTTTATTTTATGCTGCTATTGTGTAATATAGTTTTAATTTCAAATGAATCTGTCCAAATCCCAATTTTGGTATACCTTTGGAAAACTCTTAAAAGCACTTAAGTGTCTATTTAGTCATCTAAATCCATCTCAAAATCCTGTTTGGATCCTACTCTAAACTCCAGTGAGGATAACTCCCTTGAGCAAACCTGCAGTCTCAATTTTGACTTTCTCACAGCCATTTCCTAGCCTTGCACACAGCACACTGAGACACATCCAAAGTCATGTGATTGAAGTCAGAACCCAAAACCTATTTCCAAAGATAGTCAAACGTGATAACAGCTGTGCTCTCTGCTGGCTGGCCACTCGTGCTATGACCAAAAGTAACACCTGGTGAGTAAAGAAACCTTGAAACTGCACTGGAACAGGCTTGGGAATACCAGTGTTTTCCACTATTCTGAACTGGACACATACTGCAAACTCCAATAATGTGGTTTGGCAACTGAATCCTTTCTGAGGAGATAAGCAGAGCAACTTAATTTTCAAAATGCTAATTTTGCAAAGCAGGTCTGGTCTGTGTTACCAAATAAAGGTAAAAGTAAGAAATTAAACTGTGTTACTGGAGCTCTTAGCAGTAGAAAGAACTCATCTGCAGTTGATTTCTGGGGAAAAAAAAAAAAAAAATCCCCACTGTACCTAATCTGACTCTGCCTTGGGAAGACAGAACTCACTCCTCCTGAGAGAAGGCTCAAAATTATGGAGTCTTCAGGCAATTTTGGCCCTAGCAGTCAGATTTTTCTATGCAACATCAGGTGCCTGCTGTGGAAGACTTGGCCCGTGACCTAAAGGTGACTGCTCATGTCAGTCCCTGTTTCAGGGCATGGCTCCAGAAACACAAGTTGTAAATATGAAATCCAGCTTTGGGATCTGCAGGTTATTGACAAATGATTTATTTAGGAATCAGGCTGTTCATCTGAGAGGAGCAAAAGCAATAAACACAGCAATAAACATAGCCAACAGTCCTCCACTTTGAAAGTATTTTGTAACACTGGTCTACTCATTCACTTAAGTACTATAAACCTGAAATATCACTATTAACACTGTAGTAAATCACAAAAACTTTTATGTGGGCCAACAGAACATGTCCATGAGAACCATGTGAAATAATTGCAAGGCATGTCAAATTATCATCCTACCTGCTGCAGATGATGGAGGGGCTGATAACAGGGTCTGACAGGGTAGGTGCACTCTGAGTAGAAGTTAAGACTTTGTGTGGCTTTAAGCCCTGCTTGGTGTCAGTGTCTGTAGGCTCTGGAAATGACACAGAAGATGTTTTTCCAGTAGGACTCGTGGCAGGCGTCCCCTGAATCGGCGAATGGCACGGGGACGTGAGAGGTGAAATATTTGGTGGGATACCTGGCCAAGGAGAAGAAGAGTCTTGTCAATTAACAGAAGTGGCAGATGGTTGTATCAGTTCACTGAGCAGAAATAGTCTTCCTGAGATACATCAGCATAGTCTCCAAAAACAAAATAAATAACAGAATACCATTCTCCACTCTGAGCCAAGCCCAGGGTTGTCACAGAGTGATGAACTTCCATTACTATCAGCCACTTTTACCTGCTGAAGATCTGGCTCAAAATACAAAGCAGATTTTCCCTGTTGAGCAGGATGCACTAACTGGACAGGCATGAAATGAAATACAAGTTTGTGGCATGACTGCTGTTTTCAACATGTTCTAGTGGCAGAGACACACAACCCCAAACAGGCAGTTCCCAGACCCATCTGCAGTTTTCTCTGTCACCATCTGTAAAGCAGGGTCAAAGAAGGCTTACACACATTCCTAGAAAATTTGTATTTCTACATGTTTGAAGCCTAGCAACAAACCAAAAAGAGCAATGTTTAGCAGTCATACATTATACAAAATACTGTGCTTCTGGGGCCATTTCTCATAGATTTTGGCCTTGATCTTCAGCTTGAGTTTATTTTTCAGTATTTGTTGCTCACTGAGGGAGACTTGCAACCATTACTGCAGCACATGGTACTGTACAGCTGAGCCTGGGTATAGAAACTCTCAGCATCCCATGTGCAACACAAGTGACATGTAGTTCTCTCTGTCCCTTATTCCACCCCAGCACCACTGCCAAGGTGAGATCATCAGCCAGTCCAGTGTTTAAACCAAATGCTGCCTTCTCTTGGAATCCACTCTACAATTCCTAGTCTCGGACAAAATGTGACTCCAAGTGCAGAGGAGCAAACTTAATCTATCTTAAAAGGAAATGCATGGAAATTGAGTTACCTCCTGTTCTGAATTTTGTAGGAACTCAGCCCCAGTTAATTTACCACATTCATCTTCAAAGCCAAAGGATATCAAGGCCTTAGGAACTTGAACGGATTTTATGCTTGAATTTTGCTCTATCTAAATCCATTCCAGACACAAAAATTTTTGTAAAATAAGGCGATATGTTGATCTAAGTTCATGAAATATTAACCTTGCAGGATATACAGGTACAGTTCCAGTGCTTTTTCCCTGATAGTAACTTACTGTGATAGGAAGTTAAAGTATGATTTACTGTTGACAATCTGAGGGTTAAAAAAAAATTCTGATAGTTACTGTACTGTAATTTGGAGATATCCAGCATCTCAGTTTTGATTATGGGCATTTCTTCAGCAAATGTGATATTTAGTGTCTTAATTCAATGACTGCAAGTGGGATATAATGCTAGTCGAGATTAGAACACTACAGCCTTCAGAGCAATTAAAATGTTATCAGATGGCCATGACACAGGGAAATTGCTTTAAAATACAGAAAACCTGTTTCACGTTTATGAATTCATTGAGATATCATCTTTCCATCCAACAAAAGTATGTCTTTAAAAACATTTCACAGTCTGTTAGTTGCACAGGGGATTGAGTTGGATTATGATCTGTCTTTGAGATATATGTTACCAAGTAATATTCATAACTCTTAGAGGATGCAATACATATGGTCATCTTTCAACAATTTGAAACAAGTCCTGAGAACTGAAACAGCACTTTGCACAATAATGTCTCTAATCACAGCAAGCTACTAGTAGGGATCCAGCCTCTTGCAATATTTTTGTTGCGTGTGTTCTTTTTTTTAAGAAAGTAAATTACCAGGGAGAGTAACCAAAAAGAAATAAAATTACCAGAGAAAAGCAAACTGTTTTTCAATAATCCCACACTCAAACATTTACTGGCAAAAGTGAGAGAAAATGTTTCTTGCTACAGCAAGGATTTTTTGACAATCAAAATAAGAGAAGAATAAAAAATACAAAGAGGACTTTTGAAGTACATCCATGCATTTAGGTCCTTCAGAACTTCTTCAAATGTGCAGTGTTGAAGATGTAAAACAGTGACTTCAGTGTGATGTGACATTACAAATGAAAACACTTGAGCTTTTGCCAAAATCGGTCGAACTAGCAGGATTTTAAAATGTGAGTGTTTTCATGCATAATTCAAGACACATTTTATAAATTTATATATTTATAGATTTAGCTAGATCAACTTCTACTAATAATTATTGTATACTGCCAATGGAGCGAATACATAAAAGTCTAAATTGTATTAACTAGTGCAAATTGAAAGAATTATTTAGCTGGAACATGAAAACAACTAAAACTACATGATTATAAATAGTCTAAAGTATGGTAATATCAATCTTCTACATAAAACACTGGATGCAAAATTTTCACTCCTCTCCACCAGCATCCCTGGGAATTGCTCATGATGGAATGGAGACCTCCCTTCATCATGGGGGAGCTTTTGTATTCAGACAACAGAAATGATTATTAATCCTTTCTGAAAGCAGAAATTGCTAAATGTAAAACTGACTGATGGGCTGGATAATTGTTGTTTTCCAAGCACAAGATACTCTACGCCCACTCCCTTCCCTTTCAGTTTACTGGGATAATCTCTGAAAATCACAAGTCAAATGTTTAATTTGTTCTAAAGTGAATCCCTGGATTCTTGTTACGTCTTCATTATTTTTCAGGTTAAATTTTGTTCATTTGCCTTTGTGCCTATTACCTTTTAAGATAATATTGTGCTGCTTAATCTTCACTGTGGTAGAACAAAGCAGCTTTGTACAAGAAAAGATCTTTTGTATGGTTCTCTTCAGTTTGAAAAGGCAATGTGATGTGACAGCACTAGAAATGCAAAATAATTGTGCAGCCATATCTTCAAACTCATCTCTGAGTTGGGATTCCCTGACTTTTCCAGATAGCCTCAGCCATTTATCAGTTGCTATCTGATACCTGGGTAGCCAGGATGTCTGGGTAATATCTCAATAGTATTTATGTTTGGATAAAAAGCAGGCTTGTATGAAAAAGGAAGGTCTTGTGGTAATTTTGAATTGTGAGTTGAAGCATGGGTAAACAGTGTGATATACTGCATTTGTAGAGAGAGGAGAACCACATTATTGTGGATTAAAGCTGCTTCAGGGCTGTCATACTACACATTTCATTACCAATTACAAAGTCACCTTCTTGATTTCTTTCAGGAAAGAAATACAGGAGAAATGTTTTTTTAAAAGGCTCAAAAGGCTGAGTGAGAAAAATGTTTCTCATCTCTAAAAGTCAGTAAGAATCACCTGTATTTTCTCAATAGTGAATATACAGAGATAGACCTCTTGAGTTACAAAGGTTGTATTTTGGATATGTTTGCATAAGACAAGTCAGTTGCTGCTTCCAGCTCGAAATGGATTCATGTAGAATCATTGTGTTTTAGGAAACCTCAGTAAAGCAATATGCATAAACAGCTAATGTCACAAATGTTATGCAAAACACTGCTATAGCCAAGGGAATTACAAAGATATAAATCACAATTTAGTATTTCACTTGCTGCATCATGTCATGACTAACTGCTATAAACCAAAAGAGTCAAAACATTTACAACGGGCATGACTACAATCAGGGTTAAAAAAAAAAACTGTGGGTTTTTTTGGGTTTTTTTTTTGTTTTTTTTTTTTTAATAAAAGAAATAACTATATTATATTGATGGGAATGATGCCTTAAGTTTTAGCTTTCATGTTTTTCAGATTCTGTGCTGCCCAGGGGTGCAGTTCTGAGCCTCATATTAAGTGTTAGTAAGCTCTCTTCACAGAGCAGGGAAACAAAACAAATTTCTTTCCTGATGAAGACCAAGGACAAGTTTCAGCCCCAAAAGCACCAACAACGGTGGCTGAAGGAGGAACAAGAAGGATGGGGCCTCACAACCTGAGGGGGTGGTTGGACAACTAAACTTCAATATGCAAAGACAAGAAAATTTATAAAAGTGTGAGACCTTGTGACTGGTTGGGCATTTTGTGATCATTTTGTGTCCACCTTGGGTGCAGCCCTGGCCAGGCCCTGTCCTGCCCAAGGTGTATCCCAGAGGCTTTTCAATAATTATCTACTTTATTCTCCAGCTCTGTCCAGTCTCTGTTTCAGGTCAGGCATCAGGAAAATAATAAAGCAGCAGGTTGGAGAGAGAACAAAAGCAGGTGCACCAGGCAGTCTCAGCAGCAGGTCAGCAGGGCTGACAGAGTTTGGGATGCCCACTCACCTGGCCGGCTCTGCCTTTTGGCATTCAGGTGGTTGGTAGAGGACACGGCGTAGGAGGTGGAGAAGGACCTGCTCTTTGTGATTGTCATCAGAATGGAGCTGTTCCAGGAGTCAGAGCTGCGAAACCAGAGCACAGACAGCAACATTCAACACAGGAGAAAGCCTCACTGGCAGATCTCATCAAGTCAGGAGCTGCAGCAAGAAGTGTATGATATTGAGATAGCACAAAATCTAGTGAGGGAAATGACATCTATGGGTTGGCTGAACTGGTGTTTGTGAGGCACTCAGTACCACATCCAGCAAAAATATTTACAATGCAGGCAATCCAAAGCTGGCCTTCCCTCAGTGCTGAAACCTATTTGCCATATTTATACAGAGGTGCCCTCATTATATTGTTCTGACAGTACAAAGAGGCTCAAAAGTTGACTTGAAATAAGTTAAATTCATGTTTTCTTTTACCACCTCCTCAAAAGAGCCAGAAGTGACACAAATTCTCAGCAGAACTGGAAACCCAGTGTCCCCTGCTGCTGGTGTCACAGCAGACACACAGCAGCCCTTGGGGCACTGCAGGAGCTCCTCAGGAGGCTGGGGAGGACTGGAAGCATCCTGAATGGCTGTGGTTAGTGGTGTGCCTTTTCAAGCCCTAACCAGGTGAAATGCCTGCTACATCCCCCAAAATAATGCCCCTCTCAGACCCTGGAGACATTGGTGCAAGAAAATTGTGCTGAAGGAATCCCTGTGCATGTGTCCATGTGTGTGGGGAGCAAATGTTAGTCCCCTACAGCAGCGTTTGTGTTTTTAGCCTTTAGGCTGTAATTTCATGTCAGAAGAGGCCAAAATCTTCTGTTCAGCAGGAACACTGTATTTATAATTATTTTCTAGAATGACACCCATCAAATGCCAGCTTCTTGCAGGGATGCTGTGAGCTCTCCAGACATCTCAAGCTCCACATTCCTCCTCACAGCCTCACATCCAAGTGATGAGGTGACACTCAAGGCTGAAGACAGACATTTAAGGTAGCATAGCTCCAGCTGAGCCTGAAAAAAAAGAACTTGAAGGAAAAAAAAAACCAAAAACCATTCTGAAAGAAAAAAGCATGTGACATGCTTAGAGGTAACTGTGTTACCTCTACAAACATCTTGTTTTGGAATAGTAAGCACTACCTACAAAAATGCTTGCTGGTTGTCTTCATGGGCCCAAATTCTTAGAATCTGTGATGAAGTGAGGCAAAGACAGAATACAGATGTTTGTTCAAAAAAAATTGTTTGTTTTATGGTTTTGCTTTGTTTTTTAATTGACATGAAGAATATAATACATTGGCCCACTGTACAGTAAGATAACCCCAATGAACCAAACCCAAAAAATCTCTGAACCACATTCTTTGAGTTCCTACAGCAGAATCACTTGATATAAAAATGGTTGAGGGAAAAGATGTGGGAGCTCTATTTTTTTCCAGAATAATGTCTACCCAGTTCAGTGACATGGGGTTGGAAGAATACAGAATTACTTATCTCAAACTGACAGTTACGGGGGATTTTTGCAAATACGTGACTACAGAAATCCAGAAGTGATGTCCCACACTGTGAGGAACAAGTTGCATGTTTTGTAACTACAGAATCTGCCACAGGGCAATTCCAGTGCCAGCCTCTCCCCTATCCTTCAACTTATGAAATGTTTCTTTCTCTGTGACCACTGGAGCGTTTGAATTTTGTACAGGGGAAGTGGCAGATAACCAAGATACATTTCTTTCTCTTCAGTTCAAAATTCTTCTCCTTGAAAGCAGATCTCTTCTGGTCTGCCAAAATTTTTAAAGCTAGACTTATAGGATTCATTTTCCCCCTTTCTGGAATACACATTGTTTCTCCTACTGTGAAAGAAGTAGTGCAAACAGTAGGCTGGGAGGCTTGACAGAGCTATAATTATACAACTGGAGACATTAAACATAGGAAGAATTGATAGCCTGCTTAGCTGGCTCCTCATGCAGAGTTACATAACAACCACAGGAAAGGACCAACAATAATATTTAATTGCTCTCCTTCTCCCTCTGATTCCCATCTTGGGATGCTTACACACTACGTGAGAGTGGGATCAACAGCATAAACCAAATGCAGCCCAGGAACCACAGGTCTGTGAGTGAACAATGTCTGCATTTGGTTACAGCTTCCTTATATTTACTTTTACTGAGACAGATGGGACTTCTCACAAAGGGAACTTTGGCAAACCACGTATTTTTCTTGCATGAGACTTTCAGGGTACTCTGCAGGCTGCCTTGAGCACCTCCATACCCTGTATGACAGCTTCATCCACAGGAAAGATTTAGGCATCTGAAGAAAGGCCAGCCTTGGAGAAAAGCTGCTCTTTGGGACTGCATTCCCCCAAGCTATCCAGCAGTTCTACATTGGTGATGTTGGGCCTTCCGAGGTCCTATCTTCTTCTCCACTACCAGCACCAAATTTTGAATTTCCTAAAAGTACATGACTCTTCTGATGTCACAGCTCTGAATTCTCTTCTTGAATGTGGTGCTTTCATTCTGATCTTCCTTTCCCCAGGACAAAGCACGTCTCCACACTGTTTCTTAATCCTCCAGCTCCAAGATGAGGTGGGGAGGGGACCTGAACTTTATTGTCACAGGGTGGTACCACAACTTGCTGCTCCTCTCTGACTAGAACAGAAAAGTATTCACGGAGCCAGAAAGGAGGAAATCCTGTTGTAATGACATGATGTGTAGCTACTACAGCTTTTACTACAACCTCTCCAAATTCCCCAAACAAGCTGGCTGCTGGCTGTAAGCAGCTGAGCAGAGACAGCTCTCTCTCCATTTCATGGGAGGACCTTGTGTTTCCTGATACCAGCCCAGGGATCAGGCCCTGAGAAGAATGGAAGATGGAGAAGTGCTTTATGAGCTGGGTTAATGACAAGACCACATCATTAGAGGTGTTCTTAGAAAAGGGTGGGTTAATTGCTACAGTTTTTATTGGCTGGGCAATAACCACATAGGCAACCTCTGCATATCTTTATGAAAACTTTAACCAAACATCTTACCTTTCTTCCAATTTTATTGGGCAGTTCTGCGCTTCATTAGCATAAATAGAATCTTTTAAATTTATTTTTCTACCCAACAACACGAATAATTTTGGCATAATCTGACAAAAAAAAATGGGAACGCTGCTTCTTTGTCAAATCAATTCAGAGAAACAAGAAGCAGCAATTCCAAGACAGTTCACAGCCAACACTTTTGAATAAGGGGCACCACCTTGGCATAATCTGACAGAAACATGAAAGTGAGAGGAGGCCATTTGTAACCTGGATGAAGATGATTCGTGAGGTTTGATGCTGGCACTGCGGTCCCTTCTCACTGGAGCTGGCTCCAGGGTGGGCAGTCCTGTGGCTGATGTTGTGGTGGTCCAGGTTGAGGACACTCGTCTCAGCAGTCCTGGAGGCAAACTCCTCCGTAAGCGCTGCGGAGAAATCAGTTCCTTACACTTTGTACAGGCTCACAAAACCTCCACACGTGCAGAAATAAAACCACTTCCATTTGCTTCATTCTCTCTGACAACACCTAGTGAGGTACTTTGAATCTGGGTTCTCCCGTGTGTTACTCATTTCAAACACAGCCAATGCTTTAAATGCTTGGAGAGTCTGGAGCATCCTCTCTATCTCAAAGTTAAGAAAAGGCATATGTCCACAGTCCCACAGCCACAGGTGTTCAACACCTGATGTTGAACAGGTACTTAAGCAGCTTAGCAGGGCCACAAAGGTGACTGAAGCATCTGTCATAAAAGGAAAGGCTGAGGGAGTTGGAATTGCTCAGTCTGAGGAAGAGAAGCCTCAGGGCAGATCTTATCAGTGTACACTAATACCTAAAGGGAGGGTGTAAGGAAGAAGACTCTTTACAGGGGTGCCCAGTGACACAACAAGAGGCAGTTGAGCAATAACTGAAGTACAAAAAATTTAATTAAAAGGTAGGAAAATATTTTTAGCTGTGAGGAGGACTGAACACAGAGAAGTTGCTTGAAGCAGCTGTAAAGTCTACATTCATTGAGATACTCAAAACCCAACTGGACATCCTCCTCAGCAACCTGATCTAGGCTGAGCCTACAGAAACTTTCTCCTCAATGAGCTGAGCTGCTGAAATAGACAATCTCCAGATGCACTTTCAACCTCAGCTACTCTGTGATTTAAGCTGTCATGAATCCTCAGACTCAGAGATTCAAGGCAAGAAAAGCTGTAAGAAAAATAAGGCAGGGCAGCTCCAACTTTTTTCCCTGTCATATCTACCCAACCCAAAGATTACACACTGAAATAAAACTTTCATGCTCTGGGATATGATGTCTCAAATAGCTTAGAGAAAGCATCTTTGTTTACAGCAGATTTTTCTTGACCACCCTGCGTTTTTCTTTCACCTGACTCTTCCATTTCTTCAATTAACAGGATTCAAATATTTTCTTTCAAATTTTTGAAGGCAAACATAATACAGGATCTTTTTTGGATACAGATTTGCTGTTGCAGATCCTATAATTTTGTAAGTTGTTTCTCTTGTGAACTTCTTGTGAAGTGTTTATAGTTAAGAACCAAAATAAATACATCTGCAATGGAGAGCTTGGACTTTGCCAGAAGGTTAAGAATATGAGATGGAAGACACCTGTGGTTCTGAAGCTCAAAGTTGCAGATAAATATGTTAACACATTATCTCCTTGCACAAAATGCCCAGTATCAGATCCTTAAGGTGAAGGTCCTAAATCTGCTTTTAGATGTTTTAACCTGCAAACTATTTGTTTTATGAACCATAATACATTTAGGCCAGTAAATTCTTCAGTCAAATTAGTTCTCTGTAGCATTAACTAATTTCTTCATCCTTCATTTCTCTTCTCCTCATTAGGTTTTATGCAACAGCAAACTGGTATCTGTTCCCTGTGTGTGCTCACATGATAGCAGTGCCCTTCCACTCTTGCCCTCAGAGCCTAGGGTACAGCCATTATAGATATGGTCACTAAAATAAACTGGAAAATGTGCTTAAAAACCTGTGAACATCCATTTCATACATACAACTGCTAAAGAGGCAAATAGGGTGGTAATTATCATCACAATAAACTATAATAGAAGAATCACGAGCATTGCAATTCAGATGCCTGGAAATGCTGGAATGAATGACTGGCTGTGCCATTTAAACTGTAAAAACATAAAAGCACTCACCTGTGCAATGTGTTCTGCCTATATTTAATTTTACAAGGGAGGCTGCAGTACAAAAGCATTTTGGTTTAGTTTCAGAAATGAAATGTAAGCCTTGCAGGACAGCTAATTAGCAACAAATCTATAACTCAAACTACAAATCTGATGTGCTCTTTCTAGCAGTTCACTTGCTAAGTGTGGGTGGTTAACACTGGTTATTTCCTGCTTATCCCTGAGCATTCATAAAGCCATTTTTCAAGGCAGTATTATGTGTATATTTGTGCTTCTGTCTTCTTGTTCTTCTCAAGACACCTTCCATGAGCTTACAGTATTTGTCATACTAATGACTGGGATGATATTTCTGTTAGTTTGTGGGGTACACAACAGCTTAGACTTGATCCAAAGCACCCGAAGGACACCAATAGAGACTTTTTCATTGCCTTCTGTAGGTTTCACCCTTCTGGTTAAGGGAAGGAAGAAGAGATGGCAATTCGTACAAAAAGCCCAGTGACATCTGACAGCCCAATGATGTCCCTTGATGTCCCAGTGGTGGAGAGGCAGTACTCACCTTGGGAATAGCTAGCTTCTCTCCTTTCTCAGGACATTCCTCCGAGTCAGAGCAGGTGTAGTTCTCACTGAAGGACACCAAGGGATTCACCCTGGGCTTGTGGATGGCCTGGAAGGTTAACTGTGTGTTGAGCAGGTTGCTCACTGTTCTCAGGGACGTGCACACGTTGGGGGGCAGCGAGGGATCGGCCAGGAGGTCTGTGATGAGCCCGTGTGCCTCTCCCATGACAGCAATGTCCACGGTGATACTGGTGCCAGAAGACTGAGGAGGAGAGAAATAATACATATAAGACAGCAGAAGTGAACAACCTGATGGGCACTACCTCAGGCTGTGGTGAACTCTCCTCACAGCTTCTGTTAAAGCGGTTGCAGGTGGAAAAACAATAACATAAAATAATTCTTTAAATACAGAGAACAACGTTGAATAGATTGATGAAGAGTCTGCAAAGCCTCTGGAATTCCATCATATCTGATTTCACAGCTTTCACCATCTGCAGCTGACTTAAGCCATCTGAATAAATGGTTCAGGCTCCCTATGGAGACATGGTCAATAGACAGGGCCTATTTGCATAAACCATTTTGGAGACATGGTTTAGGATGACAGGAGACTCTCTTGAGAGATGTCTGAGTACTGACTACAGAACAACTAATCTAGAACTAGAATATTCTAATCTAGAATGTTCAGTGCTTATGCCTGGATGAATGCAATGAATCCCAAGCACATACTGAGATTTCTAAAATATCTCCCTGCAACTAAACTATAGTATTCTGGTACAGTACAGTCTTCTCCAAGCAACTGCATATTGGGCAGCTATACCAAAACTGAAATGGAGGGAAAAGCAGATTTTTTTTAAACCTTAAAGTTGTCAAGTCTGTGAATTGACAGCTATATAATACAATTGTAAAGGCCTGAGGATCTTTAAACTCTAATAAAGAACAGTGAGACTTGGATGCACACAGAAGCAGAGCACCTAAAAAGGCAGGAGGCATTTGGAATTTCAGTGCAGAAGTGACACTTCAGCCTCACTTGGTGATGCACTAAAACCCACCACAAATTCTGCATGGAGCTGCTAATTCAAGGCACTCCAAGAGTGACCACTTTCCCTTTGTTGTGTGTCTGACACAGAAGCTCAGTCCTGCTGCTACTGTTTGGAACTTAGCAGGTGTACGTGCAGTTTCCCAGAGAGACCATTGCAGCAGAGTCTGTACTAATTTGCTTTCATGTATTTCTGAGAAAAAGCTAAAAACACACAGTTTGCTAAATGGGGAAGTTATGTCTGTGAAAAGAGCATATGAGTAACTTGGAGTGGCAAACAAAGAGCATGGAGAATTGGTCAGAATTAGGAGGAGAGTGAATAAAGCCCCAGACAGGAATGACCTGTCAGTGACAGCGTTCATGGACCTCAAGACACAAAGAAGAGAGTAACACAACTTGACACTGCTTCGTTCTCAGAAAAGGCTTTACAGGCAATAAAAAGCATTTCTGAGGAAAGTGATATATTCGTTCAGTACAGCTAAACCTCTTCCCTCTGTCTTCCCAGTTGCATAACGTGGACATGGGGCCCTTGGCAAATAGATGTTTCACTCCACTGATTCCTTCCTTGTGTCCTACTTCTTGGTAAGACTGAGGTAAGCTTCAGGACCAGAGGATAGGCTTCCTCACTCACCATCCTCTGCTGCAGCCAGAACACCAGCCTCTTCCCACATTTCTTTGCCATGCCATGAAATAACATAAATCACAAACTTCTTGATCTACTGGAGTGCTATTTCATCCGACTGAAAAAAATTAATGCCTGAATTTAACTTAATGGCTCTTTCATTGCTTAACATCTGAAAAGTGCATGCAGAAGATTCTGGCAGATGCTAAAGAAAATCCTTCAATTAAAGGACAAGGCTTGGGATGGGAGTAATTAATGACCTATCTTAACCTCAGCCATGACAAATGAGCCAAAGGGAGGTGAGGCAGAATACATCACTCAAAATGCAACAGAAGCCTCATGTTTTCAGCAAAGCTGTGTCATCTGCAGCTTGAAATTCTATTAAGCCTGGAGCCTGGAGTTGTTGACCGCCAATCAGAGAGAGATTAATACTTCCATGAAGTAAACAAGCCTGACTCAGCGGGCTATAAGCAGAGATTCTGTATAGCAGTACTAATGTTTTGCAAAGCAGCCAGCATTGTTCTCCATGATTAGCACCAAGTGGGGAGAGGGAGAGCCTTTCTCCACGGTGGATTTCTGCCACAGGGCCTCCAGCTCCCTGTGCTGTCATGTGTGTTGGTGACCCTTACCTTAACTCTGAGACCTGGTAGATTTGTCCCAGCCAAGTGCCAGGCTGTGATGGTTTATGTGAGTCAAGAAGTATGAATGGTTCATCTGTCTCAAGGTCAGACTTGTCTGACTAGGTAAAATTACAGGTACTTAAATTATTATTTTCTAAAAAATACTACAAATTGAACGCATGAGAACATTTAAAAAATATCTTACTTTTCAGGGTCTCTACTAAAAAACAGTTGAGAACTGCATATGCTTTGCAGACCATTATTCAGAAAGTAAATGATAATGTGTTTCCCCAATGGACAAAGAAACCTGGAATTCAATGTAAATCATTATGATGATGTAAAGGCAAGAGAGTAAACTGGTGAAAATTTGAGATTAATGTGATCTCATATATGCATATGTATTGTATATATGCACATACACAGACATGCACACAGATATATATGCAGGGAGTTGTCTTTTAGGGTAAAAGTGCATACAAAATCCATGTTCAGTCTTTGTAAGTTGTTTTCTACTAAGGTGCATAGCCTCTGCATGAACTGATTTGGATTCTTTCCAAACCACTTTATTCATTGAAGCTCCAAGGCCGGATACTTGGGAATAGTGGCATGAACAGCATTTGCAATCAACACTAACAAACAACTAATTTGATAAAACAAAACAAAAAAACGAGGGGCTAAGATAAGGTTAACTTAATTTCACAATGGTCAGTGTCCATTTACTCATTTATGCCAATAATTGTGAATGCAGTTCCCTCCCATGAATTTTGGATAAGACTGGCTTGCTGTTCATTTTGTGACTTCCTTCCAGCCCTGATTTCAGCAAAGTCATGCAGTGACTAAAACTGAAATGCTCTGGGGCATGAGAATGAGAAAGCAAACAGGCTGGCAATAAAAGCAAAACTAAACAGGCCCATTTTTAACTAAGATAAGAAGAAAAATTAATTCCTTACAATGCTGAAAAACAGCTGGTTTAGGCCACAGTGCCATCTGGAATTCCTAAGTGGGCCCAAATGCACTTGCTGCATGTTTTGAGGCTTCCTTTAATGTACAGAAATAATTAAAAAAACACACTGCACCAAAGCACAAAAGTAACATGTCCCAGTATCACACAGATGATTTTTGTCAGGGCAGGAAACAACTGTAAGGAACACTCTTCTATTCAATATGAAAACAGTATTCTGGAAAATTTTAATAATTTAGACTTTTTAGGTTTGAATCATTTGTTTTGGAGTCTGCAACATGACTAGAAAAGTTTTCAAAATTTGCATAACCTTCACTGGGCTTTTCTATTGCAGCCCCCAAAATCCCCTTTGTGTTCTTCTTTGTGTTAAATTATATTATGCACAAAACTCTAGGAATAACTTTTTACTCAGTAGGAGGAAAAAGCAGATAAAACTGTGTAGGAAAAATTAAGTTAGGAAAATAGGAATAACAATTTCCTCTAGCCGTAAGACCTGATAAATAAATTTAGGTATGAACTATTCCTGTTGGCTCACCTGTGGAGCAGATTTGACATCCATACACTTAACACAAAGAAAAGTCTTCCCCCTCCCCATTCATGTTTTGCAAATGATTCTCATCCAGCTGAACTAAAACCCACCACTCTCTCCACCCCACAAAAAGGGTGATTATCATGACAATATAAAACCAGTCGAAACTTAAGCAAGGAGAAAAACCCGAATTAATTATCAAACACAAACCACAATTCATTTCACACAGCCTCATGCTAGGGAGAAATAAAATCTTCATTTGCTGTGGCTTGTACAAGGAAAAGCAATGAAGGCAGAGATGTTGGCCTTTCACCACATTACACTCAAGAATTGTCTGTAAGCAAAAGAATGGAGGAGGAGAGGAGAAAAAAAGAAAAGCAGCATCCAGTGTATCTTCAATCTTCACACAATTACGAGCAACTATAAATCACAATCTGATATGGTTTCCAAGTCACATCATAAATGTTCAGGCCAAGCTGTCTGGAAACAAAATTAAAAGCAAATATAATTCTCCATTATTTTAATGTCCACAGAGCAATTTGAAGGATAAACATCAATTGGCTTCTATGGAAATAATGAATTATTTTAAAGGCGCCACAGACTTAACTACTCCACCTTCCACTGAATGACTAAGGCAAAAAAGCGTGCATGCAATTCTTTCACATTTCACTTTTCTCTATTTAAAGCTCTAGAATCAGAGTATTTTTGTTTTTATTTCTCTCTTATTTTGTACTAACACAAGATTTCAGATTTTCTCTTCTCTGGTGAGCAAAGATGTTTATGAGAATCTTTTCTCCAGCTTAATGAAGCCCAGCATTCCCACTGATCTCTGGAGGTCAACCAGCTACAGGCTCTGCAAGGCACACTCTTTGGCAGGGCTGAAAATAGCATCTTCCTGTTGTCTCATCACACTGATCAAAGAAAACCTTTCCAAGGCATCTATGTAGTCACTGACTTTGCTATTGAGTCTTTAAAGCTCCCAGAGCCACACAACCATAAACCAGACACTGAGGCACAAAAGATGAGCCCACAATGAAGGAAACTCTAAATCTTGCTGGAGCCATAATGATTTGAGTTTTAATCCTGGTTCCAAGATGCTTGGGATGGCCACCACCACAGCAAAGCCAGACCAACCTGACAAGAATTACATTGAGCTCTGATCTGCAGAGCAGAAAATGCCAAGACTGCCACATGAAGTGTGTCTGTAGCATGAGCACATGCCAGAAAGATGCCAGAGTCCAAGGATCACAGAGCAGCCAGAGAAAATCTTTCAAAATAATTCTGCAAATGCAGCATCTAATGAAATGGGTCTCACTAAAGAGTCACACTTTTTGTCCCCTCCCTGTACTGCAATGACCCCTTTCCTCAGCAGCAGGCCTGAGGCCACAGGGTCAGCAGGAGGCAGCCCTGCCTGAGCAGCCTCATACACTTATATACTGTATAAGTATATACTTAGATATACAGCCTTATATACTGTAAACTCACAGTATATTAAACTACCAGTCCTCTACTACCAAGCAAGGCCACTGGTTTGGACCTTCCTCCTTCATCCCACCATTGGCTAACATAAAATTTCTAGGAAGAGAATAATTGAAACTTCCTCCCACCTGCCACATTTGTTTGAAACTGTCACAGAGGAGCGCGACCATGTAAGACTACTTTCTTTAGAAAAGCAGGATGACAACACCACCATTCTTTAAGAAAGAAGCACTGGTGTGAAAAGGAAATACTTTTTCCCTCCTTCTTATAAAATCTGTGGAATGTGTCACTGTCTATAGCACACTTTGTCTGGGGAGGCATCTGCAATCCCGACATCCTGCATCTCTACCTTAGGTGACACCACTCACCAAGCTCACAGTTAGAGCTGACTAACTTTCTTCCATTACAGGATCTTTCAGTTCGTGACAGCTTTGTCAGCCAAAGAGCTCAGACTGAAACATATACTGCCAGGTATTTGTCTGGGGTGAATTATTTCAGTGCTTGAGAAAAATTGCTCAGACATTTACAAGAAGACTGCTGGAGTCTTTTATCCATCCTAAAAACTCTTCGTAAACTGATACCACTTAATCTGCAGCAGTAAGGTGCAGCAGGGCCTTTTGCTTTCCCTGCCCTGAGATGTCCAGATTTGGTTGTGAAGTTCCTGGGAAAAACGACACCAAAGCTATCCCTGCATGACCTCTATGGGCTGTCAGAAAGCTGCCACTGAACTGCCCTAAGCGTGCTCACCTCCACACACTGCATGTGTGTCCTCCTGCACTGTGCACAACATTCCAGAGGGCAAAGGATCACGTTTAAGAAACAGAGAAGACATTTGAGATGTTATGGAGTTTTGGTGCCATCTGTAACTTTCAAGGAAGACTATCAGTTCTCGTTTTCAGGTCACCCACCAGGCTTTTCCAGATTAGTTACCCACACACCGCAAGAAAATATCCTCGTGGTCACTAGCAACCAAGCAACAATAAAAAGATAGATGCAGAAATAACCTCAAGAAGTGGGAGGACTGGATTTGTCAAGATTCAAGATGTACAGACTAGGAAAGTCTGAAACCCTGTGGATGCAAGTACTGGACACAACCCAATGCAACGTACTTAAATCCCAGTCGTTTATATCTGACAGAAAGGACCTCAAATGAACTAACTCCACTGGTACTGACATAAAGTAACACTTAATTTTCCATATTTTCTCCTTCCACAGCTGGAAGCCCTGGAAGGCACAGGGAAAAGAGGCAGAAGGGTGTCCCCAGAGAGTGTGCTATGTGGCACAGCTCAGCAAGGGGCAAGCTGCAACCAGCCATACACGTGCTCTGCCTTGGGCTCCCTGGGAAATCCCAGTCCAAGTGAAGACACTCAGACAGTTGGGATGACCTTCTGCATAAGGCACGCCACGAGGAGGATCCAGGGAAAGCAGCTCCTGGAAGGAGGCGAGAGCACAGGCTGAACTTCCTGGCTAGGAGCTGCTGCTCACAGCTTGCAAACCTCGTGGAAACTCTGACGCTGGTATTTGATGTTCTCAGCTGAGCCCTGGGGACTCAGTCACCCAGTTCCAAGGGACTTTCCGTGCTATTTGGCTGCTTAAAAACATTAAACTATCACGACTATCCAACCCAAAGAAGTACTTGGTGATGTAGAGCAGATCACAGAGTCAGTCACAGTCAGGGTTGATTACTTAAGAAGTAGACACCATTCCAACAAAACTAGGAACTTTAAAAATTATATTGCTTTTAATTAAAGCGCAGCAGATGGGAAAAATTAAATTCTAAATGGGGCTCAAATCTGCTTTGAGTAACACAGACTGAGGAAAACAATTCTGTACTTCGGAGGCTGTCCTCAATTGTCTTACATTATTGTTCTCCAATTTGTACATCAGATGGTCACAAATTGGCAGCTTGAAGCTGGTAGTTTGTGTTCATACAAAGAAAACAGTGACAACTGTCTTCAGCCTCAACTTGAGCTGCAGCAACACAAGCTGGGATGCAGCAGGAGCTGGGTACACACACAGTGGAGGATAAGTCATCTATTAATACCTGGTGATCTTACCCCTTTGAGTTTACAGCTCCAACATCCCAACTGCCTGCTTAGCATGGAAAGCTATTTTAAATCTACGGTGAACTAAAACAGAGCAGCCAAACACACAGCTTGAGTTAAAAAAAGATCCATTGAAAGCAATAATCACCGTTCTGCCTTCTGTGTACTAACTAATCCTCCCACATTTTCAACTTGACAGTCTCAGTTCCACCAGAGCAAAGCCAAAGGAGCCACATACTGCCATATTTTCTCCCTTTCAAAGTACTTCAGGCTCTTTTGGGATACAACATGAGAAGCAACATCACAATTAGCAGCAAACTGCAGAAATATGTATGAAAATAAACCCAGCTAAAGATTCACATCCATCTCAGCCCCTCACTAAGAACTGTTGAACAATATTGAGAAAAGCATCATCAAATATCATTAAAAAAGGAATGCAAATAAATGCAGCCTCTAAATAAAGACAAAAGATGGGGGGGGGGGGGGGAACAGGGAAGGGTTGCTACACAGGGGGTCAAATATATTTTCAATTATTAAAAAGGAGTTACCATAGGAGAATAAACGGAGAAAAAAAGAAAACCTGGTAAGGTTTTAAGAACGAGTGTTGAAAACCAGAATAAGAAAAAATTGGAAACTAGGAAGCAATCATCAGTGAAGCTGTAGATAAAGAGCCTTTAACGTTCAGTCTGTTCTTACTGGAATTACGACAGGGATTTGGAAATGACAGCAGGAGCCAGATGTATATCCTGGGCCATGTTTTCCATATGCCGTGGCAACGGAGCAGAAGGATCCCATGAAATTCTCCAGTGACCATGAGCACTAATGATATTTAGTGGTCCATTCTTAAGAACAGGCTTTCCCTGAAGCCAAAGGCAGGCAGTGATATTCTGCACCTTTTCAGAAGGATAAACCCTCTGCACATCAAACTCCAGTGAGAGCCTCACTGCTGCTCCAATTTCAACATGTTTTTCTTCTCCATCAGACCTTGTGGTTTGCATTATTTCAGTTCTCCTGATTTTAAGCACTCACACTAATACCAGTTAATAGCCATTGAGTGCTACAGATGCCTCCTCCTCTTTCTCATGACTTTATGTCACTAATGAACTCCTCTGTGAAAAGAATTAATCACTTTTCTGTAACACTTGGCTTTGGATTCTTATATTATGACTCATTTAAAAAAAACCAACTGTAGCCCTAGGGACTTTCAGCCCCCAAATCCTTCATCATAGCTGCTGCAGAGCTATTATTTCTCTAAAGTACAAGCTACTAACATCTAAAGCCACAGCCTGGAAAAGTCACCCAAAGCATGCACTAGATGTGAAAATCCCCCACCTCTCCCAGATTATTTATAGGCAGACTCTTCAGTGAAGATCAGGAGGGAGACAAACAGTGATTCATATACAAGAAATATAAAACACTATCCTCTACGTGCCTTCTATGATATTAAAATAATTTTTTTCACTTACCACAGATATAAACTGACAGACTGGCAAGCCCTGAGGACTGCTTTCAACCTACTTCATCCTTGACCTGCAAGGACCAACTTAAAGACACACTGGGTTAGTTTATACTGTGGGCTTATTTTGCCTTTGCTGTCACGAATGGAAAAAAAAAAAATTGCCTGCTGAGATACAAGGTACACAGCTGATAACCACAGGTCAATGCCTGCATCAGATGGCCATTTTCAGTCACTCCTGTTCTGGCCTTTAATCTACACAACTGCATTAAAGCTAAAGGCTGTAGGATTTTCTCAGTCATTTCAGCAATCTCTAGTTTCTTCCATGTAGTTGGTGACTGATTTGTCTTGTGCACAGTTTTAATCTAAGAAAAGTCTTACTTTCAACTTGTGCCTTTTAGGTTGTGAGCAGCACTTGATTTGCACTTTAGAAAAAAGTGAAATGCATGTAATATTTCTAATTATGACACCCTGGCTGGTTCTCAATTCTAATTAGAGATAGACCCAATCTGTACTTCTGCATCATTAATATCTCACCATACTGAACTCTGACTTTCTGGCTCAGGGTCTGCACTATTTTATGAGGGCCAAACACTTCTGTGTTTTTGGAAAGCTTGGATTCAAATTCACATCTAAATATAACAGCACCAGCTTCTCATTTACAAAAGGCAGCAGAACCATAGAGACCAAAAAACAGACACAGATCATGGAGCACTGGTGCTTATGCTGGCAACCACACTAGACAATGATTTCTATCTCCACAGTGAGTTATGTTTTTTGCTTGGATGTGGATATTAAGAAAAAAAAGCAACTGTGGCTTGTGCGTGGGTTTTTTTTTTTTTTTTTTTTTGTTTTTTTTTTTTTAATGTTAAATATCCTTGTGAAGACGAACTTCAGTGGTTCTTCTGAATCTACTCCAGTAATAAATCAGTGATGATGCACCGGCAAGGGCAATAGAAGCACTTACTACTGCTGAGTAGGTAGACAGGTTAAAAGTCTTAACTGAATTTTTAAAAAGAGGTCTAGAAAAGAAGTATCAACATACAAATCTGATTTACCATCTAAAATCAAAGACTTTAGAAGGTACATTAATACAGAGGCTTGATATTTTAGCCTAAAGCTGATCCTGTTAATTGGTGCACACACTATAAAGCTGTTTGCTGATGAGACTTATAATCACATGGTTCTGCCACAGAGAAGAGTGTGGTGTCCTCACAAACGAGAAACAGCAGCTCAAACCAGGCAGCTCAAGGATTCAGAGTGCACTGACAACTTTAGACAAATAGACACACAAAAAAATTATTTTGTATTGACAGAAAAATTACTGGTTTTGGAATTCCAGGTGACAGAAAGGGCCTATTTGGGCTTTGTTTCAGCATTTTTAGAACAGTTTTATTAAAAGATAGGAACAAGAAATCGCATCAGCTTCTCCAAACTTAAATCTTTAGTTTGAAAATGATGAAATGAAGTTCCTCAGTTGTGTTTTTTTCAAAAAGGTTATGGCTTCTCCTTGTGAAGAACAGCCTGGTGCCCACATTTGCATTGTTTTCTGCATTAGACTTCTGTAGAGGCTTAGAGTGTCTACTGTGATCAGAGGCTCATAGTTGAATTAAATGGGATCCATAATGGATTCATAAAAGATATGACTTCAACATTCAGGTTTCTTAACACTGGTGACCTAAGGCAGGCTACTGAAGCAAAAAGATCTCTCCCCAAATTCAGTTTAACTTTGAGGGGTTAAGCTCAGAACAACAAAGATAAAAGACGAGTTTAATCACAAGAAAACACTTGACTTCATACCCCTGACCTTGTGAAGAGTCACACACGTCTCTCATCACAATGTGTTATGTGAACATATTTGTTAACAAATTGGAACAGACCACGAGCTAAATTGTTTGCCATAAGGTGCTCTGACTGATCAGCTGAGGAAGCATACGGATTCTGTCTTCCTAATTCTCTATTATCTTTCTGACTGCTTCCATCTGAGTGTTACAAGTGGTCCCAGTTATCCTATTTATCGCATTAAAGTAAAAAAAAACCAACATAACTTCCTGATCAATTCTCTCTGTACACCCTCCTTCTTCTCCTAATGCATTTGAGAGACTTTTGGCAACAACATTAGGAAACAACCTTCTCTAGAAAGAAGAATCACTTCATTTAAATGATTTGTTCTTTTAATTACTGTCATTCCCAGCCAACACAAAGCACAAAATGCATATCAATAATGCTCACTGTGCAACAGGTTGGCATTTTGCCATGAATCTGAAGACTGCCCTTAATCTAAGTAAAAATTTATTTGTCCATTTCCTCTTTTAATGCAAGCTACTGTGGAGAGTAAAGCTGAAGCATTCTGTATCATGCTACAGCAAAATGAATTCCCAACCAAATTAAGTATGCACAACACTTTTATCCACTTGCCCTTGTATTTTTCACTGACAGATCAGAGAAACATGTTTGAGTTCCCTGCAATAAAATCAAAGTGGCAAAAGAAGGTGACATGATGAGGTCCCACTTTGTTCTGCCTTTTAGGAAAGATGCCTTCAGTTAGGATGGCATTTTTCTGGCATGGTATAAACATGCCTTTAATCCATAACTAATATATAATTATCTAAGTCTATACAGGTCCACAATAATATATCTCACACACATTAATAGCTCAGTTTAAAGAAGGGAAGGAGAATTAAGTGGAAGGAAATTAATTAACATTCCGTTGGGTCAGTTGGCCATTTTTTAAAACAGAGAAGAAAAGACAAATCAAAAACTGTCTCTAAAGACTATTTAATGTTTTGTGTATAAAGACAACTGTATAGGCCCATGCCACCTACAAAAAATAGGACTTCACATTCAACCCTGAAACCTGATTTGTGTGGGTTTGGGTATGCTTTGAAACCAGTCAAACAAGATAAAACCATGTTCTGACCCTACATAAAATTTAGGGTCTGCTTGAAGGGCTTGCTTATGTGACCAGCCTAAATGCAAACCGGCCAAAGGACGTTCCACCAAGTGCACAAATAAATTATTTTAAATAAAACTTGTCCATGGGCAGGCTTCTAACCACACACAGTAACTATTCCTGCTTGTAAAATGACGCTCCTTTAGCTCTGCATAAACAATTTATGAATCCACCTTTAACACGGCACAACCTTTTCTCCCTGCCCCAGGCTGCCAGCCCACAGAAATCCCCACGTGGCTCCAGAGCAGCAGGCTGAACTCTGTTTCCCCTCGGGCAGCAGCAGCAGCACTGGTGATGATCTGCACGCCAGCCCTTCGTCAGGACGAGAACATAACAACAACCTAGAGCAGAGAGCAGGTCCTGTGCTGGAACCCAGCCACAGCCTCGCTGGGAAGCCAAGCCAAGGCAGACTGGGAGCTCCCAGGGGATGGACCCAGGGAGCCCAAAATGTCACTCCCCTCTCTGAGGGTTCCTGCCTGCCCACCAGTGTCCCACGGGGTCAGCGGCACAGCCAAAGGAGAAGGGGCAGGAGACGGGGTCAGGCAGTGCAGATGTGAGGACATCCAGCTGCATGAGTGACAACCGCACCAGGAAAAGGGGATGGGAGAGAGAAAACTCCAGAGGACCCAGCCTGAACACCTACTCCAGGCTAGAGCACAAACACTTCCATAAATGTGCACACCACCTTGTGCCAGGTGACCACCCCAAGTGAGTCGGTGCCTCGGGAGAGGGTGTGAGAGAACAGCACAACTGAGCAGAACTTCTCGTACAGGGCATTGGTTTCCTGCAGCTTTAGGTGCAGAAAAGCCTTTCCCAGGGATCACCAGATGGCACTACTCTTCCTTCAAATCAGGGCTGTAGTTCTGCTGTGCCCATGAAATGCCATCATCGATTTGGGAGGAAAAAGATCTTAATCCACGTTTTTTATGTATCAGCCCAGTATTCTCTCACTGTTCACGTTCTTTCCAATGATCTTGCAAATCTGGTACAAACAACAAAGAAATTTCTGCATCTGGGGGAGGTCGAGGGAGCCTCATAACATTTTGAACTGACGCTCATACTAAAATATTCCATAGCAGAACGATTACAGAAGCTTTTCTAGGAACACAAAATTCCCCAGCAATACATGCAGTGCTTGACAACTGAATTAAGAAAGCAGAATTCCTTTCAGAGAAATAAGTCCTACACGTAAGGTTAACATATACATGCCTCTCTCAGCAGGTCCTGTGCTGTTTCTGCCTGTTATCAGAGCTGTTGAAGATGCTAAACTCCACCTGTAATTGTGCAGTGCTTTAGCATGAAACAATTTTCTAAATTTGAAGTTTATTGCACTTTTTTCCCTACAAAAGAGCTGTTGAGAGTATACCCACGTACAAATAGTGATGGAAGATAGAAAATGAAAGCACATTAAAATGCTAATAAAGGAACATCAACACAAAAAGCAATGTTTCCACATGCATATTAGTGTAAGCATGCTTTCTTTCAGTTATTGATGTGAATTGCAAAAAGATGCAAAGTATTCGCATTTGCATGTCTTCAGTTGAGTACAAGCTGATATCAATACAGCTAATTTGGGATGGAAGGGGCACGTTCAAATTGAAGCCTCAAAAACCTCTGATTCTTGCTGAGAAAGAGTGGTATTTCTTTTTTGCTTGTTTGCCTTGTGTTTAATCCACCACAGGACTCATCTGCAGTCAAGACCTTACAAATTGAAAAACTGAGGGGCAAATTAATCTTGCAGAGTGACTCCTCTAACTTCACCAGGAGTCACAGCAGAACTGAAGCCTGCCTGCTGTGCTCATGAGCTGAATTCCCTCACAAAACAGATTTTTTTGTCTTTCTCTAAGCAACTCTCCCCCCTTTCAGCTCCCTAGAAGTTGACAGGCTGTTTCCTGCTCCATGATCTGTGAATCACGACGTGAACGCCGATCGCTACTCCCCAGTGAAATTAAATTAGGTATCGGAGCATAGCATGAGCAATAACTTTCCCTGAGATGCCAGCCCTAAAGAAACTCTACATTTTCTTCCCCCAGCTGAAGAATGGAGTTATGAAAACAGGGTCAAGTTGGTTGTCACTCTTCATACTCTGCAAGATCACCCAGTTTAAAATTATTTCTCCACTTCCTAGTCAAGAATGTAACAGCACCAAATTTGAAGAGTCCAATAATTCACTAAATTTATTTGTGTGTTCCTCTGTAACCACTTAACACCATGTGAATTGCAGCAATGCTTAACATACACAGAATACCGTGATAAATCACCAGAACTTAGTGCATGTCATACATCTGGGAAACTGGTAAGACAAGGGTAAGCAACATTAAAACATGGTTTATCAAGCAGGAAAGGGGAGTTCGTGATGCTGCATTTCAAAGTGCCTTTCAATAGCACTTTGTTAAGTAATACAATATTCACATTTGGAAATGTCATAGGGTTATGTGTATTTTTTTTTCAGACATATGGCCCTTGGGAACTTACACACATCTTTGTCACTGCAGTGCACTGTGAGCAACAGGGCACCACAGGGGCACATTTGAAAGCTGAAGCTGGTGGAAAATAAAGGAGTAATGTATTAAAACATGGACTGTGAGCTCGGATTATTGCCCCTTCTGGAGTCTATGGTAATCTCACAGACAGGTTTAGGGGAGTATTAGTTTCAAATTGTGATGTAGATGTCAAAACCAGGTTACTTAGCCTCCTTTCTGCATCACAACAGAGTCCATGTAAATTTGGTAAAAAAGGTAATTTGTCTTTGCTTCAAGGAAAAATAAAAGGCGCTCCCACCTTTCATTCTTAGACAGAAATACATTTCTCCTCCCTTTAACCTGAGAAACTACTCCAAGAAACTTCTGCAAGAAGCAGAAGTCTTCATGCTGCCCAAAAATCTAGTGTGGCTTTCCCTTCTCCAAGGTTCATGCAAGGAACCTTGCAGGTTCCTCCAGGTTCACTTCTCCAGGCTCCACTGAAGATCTGCTCGTAAGCTCCCTCTCTTCTGGGTTAGCTGCCAGAGAAGGGCCAGTTTTGGAGTTAGGACATCAGTGAGATTGTTCTGGCCTTCACACACTGCCATGTCCCCTGCCCAGCTGCTGTGCACAGGGCTCAGGCACAGCAAAGTAAATTGTTTAATCTTGTGCATCTGGAACTGAGCTCCCAGTCATCTGTTCAGGGGTATAAAGGGACTCTGTTCCACTTCAATGCATCGATCATGTCACAGCCCAGCTCTAGTGATAGAGCCTGGAACCTTCAAAATCCAAACTCTGACAGCTCCTCTTCTCTGCTGATACTTATCACGGTGTTGGACTTGCATGTTTGTTCCACAAGCTACTGAGTCACCTGGGCCTGAGAGACTCTAAGGAACCCTCTTAGAGCTAAACTGTATTTCTATGAATTTAGGGTAATAAATAACCTTACACCTTTGTCATTTAAAAAGAAACCCACAAAACCTCTGCAAAGCACAACAATCTAGAGAATTTTCAATATTTCCACATCAGCCAAATGAACACAAAGTCAACCCTTCATCTCTGCATCCCTGAAAGGATTCACAAGGCAACAATATCCCACAGAAGGTGCACAGCACTCTTTGCCTGTACAGTGAGCAAAAGCTTTAGGCCACTTCTGGGAATGCAAATGAATGGGATCCACGTGACCCCGGTAATAAAAGGCTCCTGTCTCTTTGCAAAGCATTGAAATGCCATCTGGCAATTTTGTTGACGTCAGCAGGCACAGAAAAACAACCCCCCAGCTCCCCCAAAAAAGCAAAAGCCTTGGGCGGGAGGGGGAGGAAGGCAGAGTTTCATGGTGTGTGTGTGTGCTCCAGGCTGGTGTTACTGAAATCCTGCCAGCAGCAAGCTCAGCCCAGAGCCTGGAATTCTGTACCAGCAGCTCAGGAAAATTCACCCCCTCACCTCTGTTTTATACCCGGGTTCAGGGACTGCTGCCAAGCATCAAACAGCAAGCACTGCATCCTCCTCTCTTATATCACTTACACCACTGCATCCTCCTCTCTTACTTTGCCTTGTCGCTGTCAGGCTGCTGGAAGTTTGTAGGTGAGGAACGAACCTCTCAGAGCAGACCACAGGGGAAGACAACAAAACTTCCAGCACTGCTTTGCAGGGTGTGCAAGAGAACGCCACTCATTTGGCTGCTCTGACTGCACTTCTTGTCACACTGATCTGGAACACGGTGAAAGGAATTCTGTGCTAGTTTAAGAAAAACCTCACAGCAACATTTGATGATGACAAGAGAGAAACGGCCAAAGACGATGTACAAAAGATGTCCAAGTCCTGTGGGGATAATATTATAAGCTGCAGGTAGTAATTTTAAATTGTATTTAACAGAAGGCATGATATTGCTCCTAAGCATTACATGCCATTTGGCACAGAAAAATTTGCTGCATTTTCATGAAAAATGCCAATATTTTAAGTCAATAATGTAAGTTGCCTTATCTGTGATAAGCTAAAGTAAGTACTATGAGCACATATACATGCAAAAGAAGCAGGCATCTTTTTGTATTCAAGTACATTTTCCTGTTATCAAAGATCTCTTCAGTTATTTCTGATCTCAGTTAACAATTCACATTAAAATGCAGGAAAGGGCAGCAGAGCACTGCTTTAACACAAACTTTAAAAGGATGAACGTGTCCTCCATGAGGCACATTTAAACCCTGAAAAAAAAGGAGCTCATGAGTTGCTTTTAACAAGGGATTAGAAATTTTACAGTAGCTTTGTGAGAGAAACACAATCCCCTTAACAGCATTTCTCAAAAAAATTAGAACCACACAAGCTGGGTGATGGTGAGGATGGAGGGAGGAGGCTGACCTGTCATCCAGGGCCACATGCTCTCAGTTGTCTCACCAAAGAGTTTAACAAAGCACATTCTTCAGGCTCTACTGGATCAAGGTTCCCCTGACAGAACATTCAAACCTGCCTGAAGTAATAGTCCTTTTTCTTTGCCCTGCTCACTGCCCCCCTTCTCTCCCTCCTTTAACACATCTCCTCTTACTGAATGAAACCAAGGCATTTTTCTTACAAAACTGCTCTTTAAATCCCTAATCTCTGCCTCAGTGTAAATTTTTAACAGCAAGTCAAAGCAGCACTGTGTAAATAACTGCAAGGAGACAGCTCTGCCTGGAAACTGGAAAGTTCTCCTTGCTCACATCTTAAGCTTGAAAGCTTAAGCTCAATTCAATTAAGAAAATTTATGGATAATTCCACAGTATCTTCCCAATTCCTTATGTTCTCAGGCAGCCAACCCAGAAATGAACAAAATCCCTGACAACCGACTACTTTCTGCTAGCACATGGGCAATTATGCAGAAAGTGTGTATTTAATTGAGTTAGTCGTAAATCCTGACTTAGGAATGAATCAGAGGATGGAGAAGAGATACAGCTATCCCCTGCTGCCATTTCAGGTTTAATCACATCTGCTTAAGGTTTATTTACTGACTTCATCAAGTGCATAAACAACAAAACCATCCTTCCACAATTTTAGAGGTATGAAGCCTCCACTTGAAGATGTAGGAGAATAAACTTAAAGCTACACATGACAGATGAGAGAGATTTTCTGAATTCTCCTGCTATCTCTCAGGTCTGCATCACATCATGTCTGTTTTAAATATAAACAATTTTCAGAGTTCACAACTAAGTCCCACCCAGTGACTCTGCTTAGAGCACTCTCCAGTAAAGCTTATGTTCAGCAATAAATAAGAATTTTTCATGCCTTCTTTCACTGGTCCCAGGGTAACATTTCAATGAACTCATGACAAATACAACCCCTACCCCTAAGTGGTCATCCTGAGGACTTGTGTTAGCTTCAAAATCAGCAAGATGCCCCTCCACCCATTCCAGTCACCCACTCAAAAGAAAGCTGTCCTCCCTGTGTCAGTGTGACAAGTGTGTGTTTTACTTCCTGAAGCTGCTGCAGACCCCAGAGCTCCTCAGCTAAGAAAAGAAATGGCTGTAGCCACATTCCCAGGAAAGTCTTACCAGCTCCACTCTAATCAACTTTCTGCTTCCTGTTCACATTACATCTAGACAGATAGCCAGAAATTCAGGACTGTGAAATTTATCTAATTCTCAAGGTCTGTGGGGATTATTCAGACACTGAATGCTTACATTAAATGTGACTTATTCAGAGGCAGCCCATCATTCTGGCAACCGTACGGAGTGTGGGAGGAAAGCAGTGCCACTTGCAGATCCTCCTGTACAAATATTTGTTTGTTCTTGCACGGGGAGCATTTCCTAATGCTATTTCCTGTTTTCTAGTTGCTTTGTTCTGCTCTCCAAGCAAGTCATCTCTCTCTCTACTCAGTGCTGTCTCCTCTCCTGCTGGCTATGTCTGGAAATTTCTTTGGGCCAATGCATCTACTGTTCCAACTACTTGTGGACTTCCCACTTGAAGTCAATACCCAGGGCTCGGGGAAGTCCCTTGCTCCTTCACTGCCCTCTTCTCTCTTGGAGATCCTTCCATATTTCAGTTTGGAGACCAGAGCTGAGCAAGCTAAACCAGCACAGCAGGCTGGCAGGTGACTGCACTGAAAGACTTCTCTAAACTGAAGTCAACTGAAGTTAAGCTAAACTGAAAGGCTCTTAAAAATATTCCAGGCTCCTGAATTCAACCTTGAGTTGTTAATCACAAAAAATGACTCTAAACTCAAGGCCATGTATGTGGCCAGGCCACTTGAGATGATTCCTCTCTCCCTGTTTGTGTGCCAGCCCCTTGCTGAGGGCTCAGTTTCCCAATTCACAGCTGATAGCTCAGTAAACACCTCTGGCAGTGGAAAGAATGTGGCCTTGACACAATCTGGGCAGCCACTGCAGACACAGCCAGGGAAGGCAAAATATGGAAATCCCAGCCCTGTGCCCTGAGGGCTACATCTCTTACAAGGTGCCCTTTTATCCCACTCGTGAAAGCTGAGGGCACTGTGCTTATCCAGGGTGTGAAAGTGCCCTGTGGAGCCCTCCCTGGCTTCCTCCAAAGGCTGAGCATCCTCACCTGAGGGCAGTCCCACAGACTTTACAACACTGGCATAAATCACAGTCAGAAGCTCAACCAAAAGTTTACAATGCAGGTGCTATACTCACATTATGAAACAAGCTAATTAAATATTTCCACTAGGCTAAAAGTGCAAAGGTTTTAATACCCTGGGAAGAGCAGAAATTACAAAGGCTTCAGATAAAATCTCTGTACTAGGATCAGCAGCGGTACGAAATTACAAGTCATTTGATTACATGACAGACATAACAGCCTTGCAAAATTTGGGATCACTGAGACAGCATGATCTTACCCTCTCAACAAAGAGAAAAAAAAAATAGAAACATAGGTTCCCATCAAGCAAGTTAAGCAGGTGTTTACTTTATTACTATTACTTCATAATGGTATTACCAAATTTGTTTCTCCTACTAAGGTCCTTTACTAACTTTACAGTAGCCTTCAGAACCTAAGCAGAGGTGTGTACAATTATAATTATTTCAAGAGAAGGTTCTGTAGCCACATTTTCACTATCACCACAACAAGACAGAAAGAATTTCAAGGGAAATGGGGAACCACAAGCAGCCACGTGAAGAGTACAAACTGCAGCTGTGCTCACCATCAGGCATCTCACCAAATGGGGCCATTGCAAGAGTTCTCTCTGTCAGTGCATCCAGTGTCAGCTGATGGAGAAACACGCTGGACTTGCACCTCAGCTTTGCCCTTTACTGCTTTTACTTCCCAATTTCATCAGGAGAAAATGATTTCTGACAAAGGGTAGCTAATTCACATTTGTGAACCTGCCATTTTGCTAACCCCTGAGTTCTCTGCTGTGCCATCCAATCTAGCACATACATCATTGTGAAAAGTTTTAAATTTAATTTACCACTGTGTTGAAGTCTTTAGCATGGAGCAATGTGACAGATTTTACCAACACTTATTAAAACAAAAAAGCAGAATGGAGCAAGCCATAAATAAAATAAAGTGCTGGCAAAGCCTGCAATGCAATGAATACATCTGCACTTCCAGCAGTGGCCAAACCATAGGGCTTTATCATAGGAAAGGAGCTTGAAATAACTTTTCAGTGTATTTGATATATGACACTGCTCTTTTCAAACCAAGACTAGAGCAAGTTTGTGAACTTCAAAGCCCAGCTGTTTCCGGTGGGAGGTTTATTTTGCTATGAGCTTGACACACTGTAGCTGTGACACTGAGCAGAGTTGCAATGTCAGGGTTCAGAAAGTTCACCCACACTCTAAAGAGAGGTAATCACATGAGCCTGATAGCAAAAAAATGCCATGGATGGGGGGGAGGGGGGGTTTCTTCCAAAGTTTAATTTCCCAAGCAGTTTATCTCACACAGATTGCACACAACACCCCCCCTGCCCAAATCTCAACACAGAATGAGGCCTGAAGTGTTTGAATTTCTTTCTGTCTGGTGTGTAATAAATCAATTCATCTAAGGCAGTTTTGGCACTAAGCTATGTATTTGCACATTTCTCTTGGCTTAAGTCACACTTTCTGTTAGGAAATCTGCTCAGAAAGGTTTGTTTCCTCCACTCTTATAAATTGTTGGCATAAACAACCACTCAAAGATTTACCCTCAATTACCTGGATTCTAATGGTTTACACTGAAACCCACAAACCTGGGTTTCTTGTTAAAATCTGTGTGTGAATTTAAGTGCACTGACTTTCAAAATATTTAAATTCAATGCAAGAGAATAAGAAGGGGGTGGAAGACATCTGACAGCAACACCACTCACTTACACTGTTGTCTGACTGAAGTGACACAGGAGAACCCACACAGATGAATCCTGAACTGGCAGAAAGAAGAGACAGGGAGATACCATCTTTTTAAAAAAAAAAAAAAAAAAAAAAAAATTTGCTCTTCCATTTCTATACAAGCTCCTCTGCAAAACAGTGTGTTCCCTCTCAGCATTATCTCCTTCTTAGTCTTGGTTCCTTTCTAATTAAGTGGGGGGGTTTGGTTGTTTTTTTTTTTTTTTCAAATTTTTGTTTCTTGGAGGGTGGCAGGAAGGTCAGCAAATAGCTTAAATGTTCTAATAACCAAGCTACACAGTAGCTGCACAAAGGAGTGCAGTCAGATGGAACAAACACTTTGGTATGAAACACCAGAGTACTTCCACAGTGGCACAGATTCACCTGAGTCATGCCTGCTGGGTGCCACAGTATCTCCAGTCTGAAAATGAAGGGATGAATAAAACATGGATTCAGTCACTGACTCATACACATCCAAGCACACAAACTCTTTGGCACTTCTTCCCCCCTGAAATAATGCAGGAAAAAAATAATCCAAACAAATATCCCAGGGAAAATTATTTTGTGCTTCCCAAATTCTGTTACAGAAAGGGGATTTATATACAAGCAAAGTGTTTGTGCATGCAGCTGGAAGTGAGCTTTTTGAGAAAACTGTTGAAGCAATGAGTAAGTCTTTTGTGCCTCCCTTTACCTAAAACTTGATCAGCACATTGACATGCTAAACACAGACACTTTCCAAAAAGGGTTACAACACATCTACTACGGGAAAAAGCAGCAGTGCCAAAACAACATCATACCATTCCTGCTTTGCTAAAAACTCAGTAACTCTGGTCAGTTAGCAGATGGTGGGATGATTTTCCTGACATCCTTGCTACGTCATTTGAGACTGGTAAATCAAAGGCAGCTTTCTTTCTGCTCCCACAGCCTCATCTGTGATAAACACCCTGCAACTGGCTACGGAGGCAGTGTTGGTAATAGTTTATGGGTAGGATTAAATCTGGTTCACTCGTTCAGAAGACTTTTTGTATCCATGCAAGAGGACGCAGAAGGAGAAGGCAGAACTGGGCCAGGAGCACTTTTTGAAGGCAGCTCACTCCTGTGACCTGAGCTGCACGTTTGGCTGGTGCTGAGGCAGCAGCTGACACCACAGGAGAGCAGGGAAGAAATCTGCCCCTTGCACTTTTCTGCACAGGGTGTTCAGGGACATGCAGTTTCCACATAGCTGTGTTGGGATGGGTTTTGGGGTTGCTTTTGAGACAAAATTTGATCTTCTATGAACTATATCCACTATGCCCCATGTATTCCTCACGTGTGTGTTGCTAATCCTTTTCCAAGTGTCTCATATCTGAAGGGGGGAAAAGTGAAAACACAAAAGGCAAGTAAATAGCTGAGCAGATACAGATCATCAAGTCCACTGACACTTGACATAAAACAGATGCTGAATGGCTTAACAGTGATGCTTATGGAGTGATGTAGTGAAGTATACAGACACCAAAGCTAACCAGAGAAGATCTCTTCAGAGCTGGAAGCAGATAAGCCAGGTGAGCTGAGAAATTGGATATGTTATTGAGGATATCTGTCTGGTTCAGTATAGGCTGAACTGTTCCCAGCATCAAAGCTAATTGACTTGTGTCTGCACAAGTGTACTGTCAAAATCAACACTTCCCAAAACAGGTTGAGTCTGCTAAGTCAGGAGGGAAACAACAGTGCCACACTAGAAGAGCCCTTTAATCTTAAAATTAAGAGTGTGCCAGCCCAATTCAAAAGTATTTGTTTTGCACCCTCTGCCTACATTCTTTAGTTGCATTCACTGCAAAATTTTACACTGTTTGGAACTCTTTAATAAAAAAATAACCCTAAAACCACATAAACCCACACCCCAAAACTCAAGTTGTGACTAGTCACTGTCATTTGTAGGCTAAGCAAATCAGAAGTGGAAGAGGTTAAAACTGGGGCAGAAGAATAGATTTTTCTGTACTGCATCTATTCTATTCAGCAAAGCTTTCCAATGCCTCCTGCTACCTCTCCCCCAAACCAGAACACCCCACAACAATAGCATATGTCTAAGAATTCAGAACCCTCTATAGGATCACAACTTCTCTTTGAAAGCAGTTTAAAAGTATTTTGCTCCTATTTCTAATAAAATAATTTAGATAAGAAGACTTAGACAGTATCCAATACTGGGCTCCTACGGAGTCCAGCAGCATTTAAGCAGCACAAAAGATGTTATCTGCTTTGAAATCTGTTTTGTCTCTCTGCTGTGGCCACATGTTCCTTTTGTTCTTCTAAATGTAATGTAATTTTACTAATTTTATCAGAAAACAGAGGAAGGGAAGGTGATCTAATTTCAGTGGGAATGTCAAAGGAAATTTGTAATTTCTGTAGCAGCAAGTAATGACGTGTCTGTATCAAAGAAAAGAAATTTATTCTTTCAATTGTCCTCCTGCTGGGAAGTGCAAAACTTCCTGCCAAAGATCCTATCCTGGTCTTTAATTCATGTATTTTACATGAATGCTACCATGTATGTTATTCATTTTACATTCAATCAAGGAAGTAATGAAGACAATAATTGCAAGTATGTGGTAATCCACAATTAATGAAGTATTGTATGCTCCCACATACGTCAAACTACAACACACAGCAGCTAAAAGAAATTACCCAAATGGGCTCATGTATCAACTAAGTATTCTTGGCTGGAAATACCAGTTACTTATAACAGAGAAATATATACAAAATGTTTGGCATATCCCCTTCCCTGTTTATGCATTGGCAGGACTTGAGCAAAATAAAGTTAATCATGTGGTAGCCCTCTTCCTGCCACCCCCAGACACCTTCCCCTGAAACAGCTGAAACTTCTTGGCCACTCTCAGCTGAGGCTGGCAGCAAAATAAAAGCCAAAAATGTTTTGACTCTGGCCAAATTTCTCCACATGACCATCAGTTTTCATGAGGGGTAATGCCTGGTATGACCTCAGAAGCAGAGAGGGAATGGCTCAGTATGAGGTCAGTGGTGACCTCTGTTGTCCAGCTCTGGGTGGATTTACAGTAGTGACAGGGTTTAGGGAATTGGGGTGTATATAGGATGTGAAACATGTGAAACATAAATTATTGATTAATTAGGTTTAATTAGATTTTTGCCTGTAGACCCCTCCATTTAAGTTAAGCTGTAATTGCAAGCCATTGAAACCTATATGATGGCATTTACACCAGGAGCACTGCCTAGATGATCTCCTCCATCAGTACTTCGTGCTCCAAAAGGGAGCACTTGCTCTTTCCTAGGATTTATACTCTCTGCCTTCCCTTTTAAAAGATAATGAAATTACTCAATCAACAGAAAAATGAATGCCTTAAAGTAAAAAATCCAAGAAATCATTACTCTTCTGAAAACTCCTCAAACTTGGAAAGAGGTCCTGCAGATGAGGTCAGTGGTGAGAGACCTGGAGCTGCAGACCTGTAGGCTCTTCTCCACAATACTGATAATCAGGGAGAGAGCAAACAAGAACTGGTTTCAAAATCCAACAGTGCAGGCATGTTTCATGGTCAGGGAGCAATTTCCAATGCTGAAAACACAGGCTCTGTAATGATGCTGCTTCTGCTTTCTCCAAGGCCAGTCCTGGAACAAGACAGCCCAGCACATGCACCAAACCTCTAGTTTGTTCTCCAGAGCACATTTTCAGATAAAACTTTTGTAACAAAGACATGACACATTTTCTCATGTTTTTTCTTTGCATTACATAAGCCAGTTTTTTAAATGCAGCAGACACCCACCTCCCTCCCACCTCCCCATACAGTCTGTCCATATACCTACGAAAAATATATTATTTAAACATTACTGAGAAAAATGCAAATCTGAAGAAACTCCATCTTGAGAGAAGAGCAGGAAAAAAAAAAAAAGCTGCACAAAACTGCTAGATTTGTCCCACAGTATGTGATTACCTTTGCAGCTGAGAAAGGATGTGAGATCCCATCCCTTTCCCAGATACTTAAAGTGTGTATTATGGGCTGTCACAATGTTAAGTCATTCCACACCAGAAGCCTCAAATGCTGCCACTCTCTTGCTGAGCCTCTGCCAAAAAATATCTTGGAGAATGTGTGCCAAAAGGAGGACTTTGTGTCCAACATTACCAGCTCCTACATCAGCAAACACAGTTTGATGGGGAATACGCCCTAACGCAGGTTAATAATTTGTTTTGGGTTAAAAGCCATTACAATTATGGGGGTTCAGTCATCATTTCTGCCATTCAGCTGACACTTGAAAGTGTTCCTTGCCCTCCCTTTAAACACCAGATTTTGGAAAGAAAGCACATCTCAGCAAAGTGTCCAGGTAAGCTCCTGACTATAACCATGGCCTCAAAGTTGTAATAAGAAAAACAAAGCAATAAAAGCAAATTATTGATTGCATTTAAGCAGCAGATTCCTCTTTAACTGCTCCAATACATCAGGTAATCCAGGAAAGAGAGATGGATGACTGGCAATTTACTCTATCTCCTGAGACCATTTGCCTGGAGGAGGCTTCTGTTTTCTTTCCATGTTTGTGCAAGATAGAATATTCCTCCTGTCTTTTTCTTCAACTACTTTTCTAAACAGCTAAATTAAATACAACTTCAGGAGGGAGAAAGATCATGAAAACTCAGTTCTTGTTCTCTAAAACTGGAGTTCTTCCTCCTCCCTTTTTCTTCTAAATTAAATCATAAAGCACAAATATAGTAAGCACAATACCTCTGTCTTTTTCAGTTTTGCCATCTTCATGCTCCATTTTTATTTGCTACTTAGAATCTATATATGTACATATCATCATTATGTATATTCTATATAGAACATATACAGAGAGCATTTTAAGCCTAATTTAAGAATTCTTGCTCTGCAATTTTCCAAGAATGTTACAGTTTTTCACCATCCATACACGATGCAAATCGTTCACTAAATATATTTTGCTCAGCCTCTGCCTTTGCTCTTTGTTCATTGAACACACCACACACAGCAGGTTAACCTGCCAGTCCAGACTGCACATTTCTATTATTAGACCCTCAAGAATGTCACCCCTGTGCACTGAATGACAGGCACTGCTACCACTGTAGCTCTCCAGACAGTGTCAGAGTCCCCTCGTCCTCCTCCCCACTGCCATTCCACAGGCTGCTTTTCCACAGCTGAGGTGTTTTACCTGCACCATCAGATGTTAGTCTGGCTGCTGCTGCCACTGAGGAAACTAGTGACAAAAATGCTGGGGAATCCTCTAGGGGGATATGTCAGTGTGCAGGGATCAGAGTTTTGGAGTTTCTCCAAGACCAGGTTGGTCTCAGGAAACGGACAGAATTCGGTACAGAAGCTGAAGGTTATACCCCTGGAGACCAGCAACAAGAACCAGCCTGAATGCAGATTCTCCATTTCAGGTGGCCAGGATCACGTTCACTAATCAGTGAGTGACCAAATAGCAGGCACTGATGCAGGTGCAACAGGAGTGATGGCTCATCCAGTTTGGAGCTGTCACCAAGGCCAAGGTGGCCCACGCCCCTAGTCAAAAATTGCTTCCATAAAGAGGAAAAGATGTGTTAAAGCCACAGGAGAAGGGAACAAGAGGCCCAATATGCAAAGCAGACCCACTTAGAGAAGTCTGCTGCCTCCCTGGTGTTGAGGTAAAAGGTGTGAAGCAAAAGCTTCCTGCCCTGGTACAGCCCTCTGACCCTTATCTGTCAGTATTCTTCCAGACAGGCCGGGATGAAGCTGGAACAAGAAGGCTGAGGGTAATCAATAGAGCTGAGGGGCTTGGAACAGCTGGTTGAGGGCTGAGGAGCACAAGCAGTGTTCCTCTGTATCATTCCAATTGCAGGGAATGAAGAGAGAAGGAACAGGAGGAGCCAGCAGGTCAATACCTGGCCCTGAGCCTGGGGGCACCGGCAGGATTTGGGGGTTTTGTTCATGGGTTCATTTCCACAGCAGCAAATCTGCTGGTGAGAGACAGGGAAAGCCTCAGAGGGGAGAAGGGATCTTTGCAAAGAGCTGGCAGAGATCACTGAAGGAGCTTTAAACGAGGTTTGAAGGGGGAAGGAGGTAAGACCAAGCTCCCTAGAGGTAAGACTGAAGGCAGCACACCAAAGTTTGAGGGAGGGAGTTAGAGTGAGGTCCTTCCATCTGCAGATCACAGAGGTAGGAGGGGATGAAGATCCATGCAGCAGCAGAGACACACGGGGTGTTGAAGTGTGGGAAAGCACAGGAGTGCCTGAGAACAGTCACACAGGAATTGAGGAATTCCCTGCCAAAGATGGTGGGAATAAAAGCCCAAGTGCACCTGCAGCACTGCACAAGGCATGGGCAGTGAACAGGAGGAGCTGGAAGCCATGGTGCAGCAGGAAAACGCCTTGGAAGGGCCAGACAAAGAAGGAGAGGCAGTAAGGTAGCCCTGTATGTGGGGATGGGGAGTTTTGGAACGTGCAGTGCCAGGTTACCAGGTGGGTTTGATGAATTTAGAGGTCTTTTCCAACCTAATCGGTATGTGTGTTCTACAAATCTAGATGGCTTCTACAAGAGGATGAAGAATAAGCTTTGAACTTGATTTATTGTCTTTCCTTTAATCAGATACCTAGACAGACTCTAATTTATATTCAATTTGTGCAGAAAGTTGAATTCTACAAAACTGCAACAAACACAGGAAGGAGCCTTTAGATGAAGGAACAAAATAACCTATGGGCAGACCAGAAAAAACATCCCCTATCTAATGTAGCAGACTGATGGCTGAGAGGGGATTTGATTAGTCTTTAAAATATCCTATAGAGCAGGCTTGTTTATGCTACAGGATAATGCTGGACTGTTACAAATGGGGTGGAAATAAATATAAGCAGGAAATTACCAGACTGTTCCTGACCACTAGAGGAGAGCTGGGGGGAAGGGAGAGAGGGGAAGTGAAGTAACAGTAAGATAAAACTTGGATTAAATTTATGAAAGGATTACATAGTGCTCTCCTGCTAGCAGAAGGCAGCCTTGTAAATAAACTCAAATACAGCATTTTCTGTAACCTGAGTAAAAAACAGTAATAAAGAAATTATAGTACTATGAGGGCCAATTTTTAGTTTGTAAATTATTAATATTTTTAAGTAAGACAATAGGCTTTGTAGTCTAATAAAGGCTGTAGAATTTCACTTATAAAAGGTAATGGGCAACAAAACTGAAAAAATATTCCAAATAGAAAAAAAGCCCACCAAAACCACTAAAGCTTAAAGCAACAAAATGAATTATAAATAAGTTTCAGAGACTCATCTTTTGTTTTGTTTTCCTGGTTTAGAGAGAATTGCTAGGTTATGATACCTTCAAAGGGTTGAGTTTAGATACAGGATAAAAAAGGAAAGGTATATGTAGGCTCTGATGAGAGCATATCAAATTGTTAAAAATACTAACGGATGGACATGAATAATGAAAAAATATGAAGTTTTTTCCTGAACTGAAAAAGGCATTTTCTCAAAATATCAAAGCAATGGATGTTGCAGGGATCAAGGTTTAATACCGAGAGCCTGGACCACATTTTGTGGATGGGAAAAGTTCTGAAAGAAAAGTTGTGAAAGAAAAAAGAAGTTGGCAAGCCTAAGGCAACTTTGCTTGGATTTGAGGGCCTACACAGAGCCAGATGACACAAAGGAGGCCTGAAAGGGATCTAGGAGGGAATTCAGAGGAAGCAGAGGTCTAAGGGCTCTATATAAGCCTTCTGATTACTGAAAAATAAAGAGGCATTTCAACTTTTCTAAAGGAAAAAAGGGGACGCAGAGTGTAATACAGAAGAAATATGATCAAATGTGGAGATGAAGATCAGTTACTAAATGATGATATGCACTCTGACCAGCTGAAAACATGTCTGGAATGCCAGTCTGGATAGAGAACCCAGCAATATCCATAAAGGACTAGGCAGGCATTACAAATGAAATGAAGTAAGCAGTCAAGCTGGGGACTCTGAAGTAGTATCTGGAAAAATAACAGTCATAAGGCTGAGCTGAAAAAATTGCATCTAAACCAGACCCATGATCAACACGCATGGAAAATTTTATGGCAGCACGAGAAACTTACAGGAAGGGCTAGGTTAAATTTCAATTCCATGGCAATGGCCAAAAAAGTCTTCTGACAGGTTACTCTAACATGGCAGGGAATATGAGTGGGACAAGATTCTAAGTAGTTGGCTTCAGAGTGAGAGGGGTGATTGGGCAAGTGAGAGAAACACAGAGAACATTCCTCCAGAGGAGATGGAACGAGATGATGGGAAGAATCACATCAGTTAAAATAGTGCTGCCTAATTATTTCCCTAGTCAAGGCAGCTGATACCAAGAGACATCAATTTCTAATTAAAGAGAAGTAGGAGGTGCACTTTGAAATACCACCAGAAGAAAAGGCTGACCCAGAAATTGTTCTGTGCCTTTATGGGACTGCCACCTCAAGTGGTTCCTCCTGGAGCACACAGAGGACATGCTGACCAAGGAAGGTTCATCTACCCTACTACAAGGACTCTGAAGAGCCTGACTTGAAGAAACAAGCAGAGTGCAGAGCCCACATCCACAAACACCCCCCAAGCACTGAAAAACTGAGGTAGAATTTTCAGAGAAAGATGCTGGACCATTAGAAACTGGACTGGGATCCCCAGCTCATTTCTCTTGGGTCAGTTGTTGCTAACATTGTCTTGACATTTAAGCAGAGCACTTCCCTTTGGCAACAACAGAACTATGTGTGCCATATTAAAATATCTTGGATTTGTTTCTTTCTGCTCCTATGGTGAGGACTTGCTAAAAATTCCTGGACTTCAGAACTCCAGCAATAATTCCAAAACAAAATATTGGAAGTACATTTTTTCAAATGCCTGTAGCAACAAAAATAGCACCTTGAGCATCTCAGGAATCCAGTGCCCAGTTGCACAACTTTTCCACTTTCTTCTTCCCAACTTTAAGACTCAGTGTTGTCGGGGGCAGAAGGGGGGTGTGGAGAAAGAGCATCAGAATCTTGAAAGGAAGGTGCTGTCTATGCAGCCCCAAAGGCAATGGGATACCCCACGTCAAGAGATTAAGGGATTTATTCTGTGACTGGCACAGGATGAAATCAGTGTGCTGAATCATGTCCACACCACTCAAAGCACCTTCCATTTCAGTTCCTGCTTTTTCTCCTCTTCCAGGCTCTGCTTGATCTTCAGGAAAAAACCTGCACTGCACAGCACGAGCCTCAACATGCTGGGGGAGCTTATCACAAGTGACCTGTAGATCCACTGCCACAGTGTCCAACTGCACAGTGTCCTTTGGTGAGGGACACGCCGTGCCTTGTGCTGCTCCCCCACCAGCACCAAGCAGCATCCATCATCCACGACAACTGTCAGCAGTACCCCAAAAACCTCAAAAACTGGTGTCTGCTTGTAAGACAGGAGGTGGCAGCTCCACACAGGAACCACACGTACAATCGTGCACTTTAACAACTCCTGTCTGGACGGAAACGAGTCAAAATCTACAGGGTGATTTTGCCCAGGGGCTGTTTCTGGGATGAAAATGCAACCACATCATAATCCCAGCAAAATCACCATTCTGAGACAGAGCTGCCTCAAAGGCAACGTTGATCCTTGAAGATTCTAATCACTGACTTCAGCTGTTCATCACTTTCACATCCCACAGAGTTGCAAGGAATAGAAAGCAGTACTGCAGCTCCTCTTGTCAGCTAAGCCCCCCTCCTATTCTGCATTTTAATGAAGAACTTAATCTAAAATAATTATTTGCAGATTGTTCACTCAACTCCAACTGTTAATTTAAAAGAAGCAAGCACATAAAACCCTCCAGGAGTCCTAAAACACAATCTCAATATGCACAGAGTTATTATTTTTAGACACCTATAAAAATTGGTCCACGATGATATGATACAAAAGCTTATTGCCATTCCACACTTCTATTCATATCCTTCACCTAACTTTGCGGATTCAGGTCCCCCAAGTCTGGATGAAACTCCTGTGGGGTTTGCTCTGAAGCCAAGGGCATGTAGGTGAGAACAGCATATGAACTTTCAAAACTGTACATGACAGAAAATCTCAGAATAGACAGTATTGACAATGATATTTTCCTCATTTTTAGAGAAGTGAGCTCGTGTGCTTCAGAAGCAAAGTTACTGGAAACATAAAGGTTATCTGGATTTCTATCAAAATACTATCCATGTCATCTGAAAAGGGATTACATGTTTTAAATCACTACATTGGTAGCTGGTAACTACATTTAATATAGCTCCAGCTCTGTTTGGAAAGATTTTTTCCTGGCTTCACTTTTCCATCTACAGCTTTTTTCACCTCCTCACGAATTTTGTGTGTTTGTAGGGGAAAACAAGGAGTATCTCCAAGGATGAAGGCTCCAGATCCTCTCCACATAACCTCTTCCAGCACTTGGTCACCAACAGATTAAACAACTTCCTTCCTATTTTTAAACAGGAATTCCTGTATTTTAGCTTGTACCCACTGAGTCCTGTCCAGTGGCACCCCAGAAAAGAGTCTGGCTCTGTCTCCTTCACTCTCACATCAATACAAAAGGCATTTATACACATTCATGAGATCCTCTTGAGCCTTCTCTTTGCAAGGCTGAACAGTCCCAGCTCTCTCAGCCTCTCCTCACAGGACAGATGTTTCAGCCCCTTAATCACTTCTGTGGTCCTGTTTTGGACACACTCCAGTATTTCTGTGTCTCTCCTGTTCTGCAGAGCACAGACCTGTGCCCAGCACTGCAGATGGGTCTCACTGGTGCTGAGCTGAACAAAAGCCTGCTGGCAACTCCCAGCACAGGCCAGCATGAAGCTGTTGGCTTTCTCAGCCATAAGGACACACTGCTGGCTCACATCCAGGCTGGTGTCCATCAGAACCCCCAAGGTCCTTTTGTGCCAAGCTGTTCCCCAGCCAGTCAGTCCCTTGTCTGTCCTGGTGCCTGCATTTATGTCTCCTGAGGTGTGGGAGGACTTTCTCCCCTTGTGTTGAACCTGGAAAGATCTCTGTTGGCCCCCTTCTCCAGCCTGTCCCTCTGAATGGCAGCACCAGCACCTGCTGGAGCAGCCACTGGTTCTGCATCACCTGCACATCTCCTAAGGGTGCAGTCTGTCCATCACCCAGGTTATTAACAATGATACCTTTCTCATGCTAAATGTTGGGTTTTTTACTTTCCTGCAGTTCTGGCTCACATGCCTCTGTCTCTCCTCTAAGAGCTTGTCTATTCAGCATAAGCAGTAGTTTTTCTAGTCCTGCACAAACACCAGCAACTTAATAATTATGAACTCCAGATTCAACAGCTGATAGTCTCCAGCCTTCCTTTATGGACTCTAAGAATTCATACTGCTCTTGTAGCATTCAAGGTTATTGAGGAATTGAAAATGGAGCAATGCAGAGCCGTTACACAATGAACCTTTGATCTCTAAAATCCAACCTGACGTGAAATTTTCCTTTTTATGACTTTAAGATTTACTGCAGCTCTAGCTTATTCAAAAATCTCAGGAGGCTGCTCCAATAACTCATTTTGAAATTTTGAACACTGATCCATCAGACATAGAACAAAATTATAGCTTACTACTGAAGTCAAGAAAAAAGAACATCTGCTGTTGAGAGCAGAGCTGATCAGCTGTGGCTTTTCCACTGGGAAGCTCATAAAATGAGCTACTAGAGAATTCAGCATGTGCTCTTGTAAGGAAGGAACAATAGGAAATACTTTCACTTATTTTCCTTTTTAAACTATCCCAAAGACCAGCAGTTAAAGAATACATATCTTCCCCAGTATGGACACAAATCTCAAGGGGGAAAAAAAAGCCAAAACAAACAAGTATTAATAAAAATGCTTTTAAAATGAAGTTTCCATTACAGAGTGAAATCAGCCAGTTCATTTTATCCTCATTAACAAAGACATCTTCCAACAACAATGGCATTGTGGAAACTCAGTGAGGAAGGTTAGGGCAAACCAGTAAAAAAATTAAGTACATTAATCACATTCATTCCAAAATTGGGTTCATCTCTGAATGCAGGAAGCTAAAATTTTGCCATGATTGTGTTAAAAAATGTGCTTGGGAAGGTGACAAATACCTGGAATGCACATATGCAGTATGTGAAATTTAAGGTGTTATTGGAAATTAAAAGAACATCCTGTGGCACGACTCAGCTTTTCATAGTTGTCTGGAACAAAAGTGTCTTCTATCATCACAAAAGCCCCAGTGCTACCTAATTTTAATGTGGGGTGTGGTTTTTTCATTACAAAGCATCTGACTGTATCAGTCATTATTATGTTGGCCATTGCTCCCTTCCTAAAGACCCTGTTTGCAGCTGCTTAGAACTTTTTCAAAACTGGGAACTTTTGCACTGACATTTCCCCTTGCAGCAGTCAGCCTGTATTTGGAAAATTTTATCCAGCATAGGCATTTCCAGGAGACTAAGGGACACTGTTTCTCTCATTTTTAACTACTCACCTCCTTTGAGGTGCACCACTCTGGTCTCAGAACATTCTCAGTGTAGCTTTTGTTTCAGAGACTGGCATATGGATGCCTGTATTTTGGAAATTCAGATAATTTGCAATCTGAAAACCTGCAGAGAATTCGAGCTTGTGCTAAAGCAGAGGACTTGAATTTCAGGGGACTAAACTCTCTGAAAGTCTGTAAGTTCATGGGTCTTAAAGGTAGCCAGCGACTTTAACCATCAGATGCCGATAAATATCAAATCCCTTTAAATCCAACAAACAATTTTTTCCTAAGTTTGCAACTAGAAAACAACAAAAAACCCCCACCAAACAAACCCCAAAGCAAACAAACCAACCAACCCCAAAACCTAACAATACCCCAAAACAACAAGAAAGCCCTACCCCCCCAAAAAAGCACATGAACAAAATCTCTTAACCTGAAGACCTTAAGACTCTAAATTTATAAAAAGCAACTGAGAAATATAAGCTTTGGTCAGAAAATCACACCATACAAAAACCATGGTTCTGAAAACAAACAAATGAGTTAACAAAATTATGAAAATGCTGAAAATTAAATTATGAAAACTGGCAGAAAGAGAAAAAAATGCAGGGAGATTAAGGGGTGTTTCAGGAGTCTGATCACCCTAGATAGAAAAAACCTCTCCTTCTTCTGCTCTGAGTGATGACTGTTCACAATCCCATCTTCTCAATGCAATTGCCATAGGCAACCTGTATCTGCACCACACCAGTGGACATGCACTCCCCAGCCTAAGGAAAAGCTTGGCAGGGAAAAA
>VYXD01009664.1:1189306-1203245 GCA_013397195.1 Hylia prasina | reverse complement strand
AAAAAAAAAAAAAAAAAAAAGGAAAAATAAGGCAATTATCAGCTTCTGCCACTCTCTCTCTGCTTTTCAAAATATCAAGACAAATGGCACCGTGCCAAACTTCTTATACTCCTACCATGCTGCTTCTTTCAGGAGTCATTTCACCAGGATATGATTTCCCGCTCCTGCTTGAATTTCAGGACTGGTTCCTTTTCCAAACTGTGCTGGCCTGCAGCACAGCCATGATCCTACAAACTGCAACCTTCCTGAACTGGAACGTGCTCACTGAATAAAGAAAAACAGAATCTGAGTGGGGTCAGCAAACTTCTCTGTCACACAGCAGGACTGCCTGACTAGCACCAGGACTTGCACTACAAACCTGGGAGGAATAATGGTGGAGAAGGGTTTTGAAGAAGAATGGCAACATTTCTGGAAATCTGTGCTGAGCTCCTACTTAGTCATGAATATTAGTGACATGACAGAGTGAAAGTCATGACTGAGCCTCCACTCCTGTCCCCCTGCCTATTTTGAGATAGAGAATTTGAGAGCAAAGTCAGTCACAGGGTGGCTGACACCATTTAAAAGGTTTTTCTCCATCCTAGGAGTGGTGGATGTGGAAGGCTGCAGGAGGTTTTGCCCACATCATCTGGGTCACAAGTGCCAGAATGACAGATCCTGTCTCAGAGCAGCAGGGTACAAAGCCTGCAGGACAAAAAGAAAGGTCCCACAGTCCCAGACAGTGCCTGTGCCTCAACTGCTCAGTCTAAAAGAAGCAAGGACAAATCTGAGGCAGATTATTTCTTTGAGAAATCTTTCTGCTCTGCATCACTCATCTGCTGCATTAGAAAGCAGCGAAGTATTTCCTAGATCATTTCTTAATCCCAGACTCAGCTTTCTGCACCTTTCCTGCTGTGCAAAAGCAGCTCTCCTCCCCCAGCTCGATATTCCAACCAACCCACAACCCTCCCATGAGGCCTCTTTCTCATAACATCCCAAACCCTGCAAATCTCTGCTCTTCCACTACAGCTTTGAAAGCTTGTCTGCTGAATGAAAGGATAATGTAAGGTTTTATTAACAATGAATAACAGTGAAAACCCACAAAAACATTCTTAACAGGAAACTTCTTTTTTTTTTTTTTTTGATGTAAACTGTTTTCAGGTAAAGTAGAAGGGATTTGGTTAGATCCAAGGATCACTGCAGTGACATGTCCCAGCAGGACTCTGCTTTATACATGAACACACAGTGAATATGGTGGCTGCATGATGTAATGTTATATGAAAGTCAGAAAATCCCTTGGTTTATCATTTCACAGTTATGACTCAGTCAGGATCAGCTTATTTGCTCCTTAGCACTTTGCAGACTGTGGAAGTTTGTCCCATCTGCCACACCAATGGCAAGGAACAGGATATTGCACTGTACATGCAAACTGCCTTAGGAAGTAAATCACTGGCAGGTGAGAGAAGCATCACTTCAAGGGCTTCACACTAATCCATCACAATCTAAACTGGTGACTTAATGCCACAGAAAGCATTACCACTGCTTACACTGCTGCAAGCATGAATTCCCACCTAAAAAAATATTACTGCTTTTATTGAACTGCATAGAAGTACATTCCTTTCAACTATCTACAGCTAAGTGTATATAAACCCCTCTAGCAACTCTTGGTTAAGTTCTTACTGCATCCTTGTGGAAATCTAGTTTGTGTCGTCAATGAAACAATTAGAAGCTTCCATCATGGGATAATGTGGGAAGATTTTTCCAGTCTTAGGACCAGTATTAAAACTAACTTATACTCAAAGGCTACATACAGCTCATGAAATTAACAGGGAATTTCAGGTAGATGGAAATACTCAGCAGCATTGCAGCAAATATGTAACACCCCTGGCTCATCTGCTTACCACATTTTAAATCCATATCCATTCAGTGAAAGTGTTCTCAGTTGCAGTTTTCAGGAACAAAAAATTAGGATGAGTCTAAGACACAAGATCCTCAGGCACATACACCAAATAAAACCAACAGAGAATTATCCCTCAAACCTGTAAAGAAACTTCAGGGAGGGCTTTCACGCAATCTGAACAGCTGGATGGACAAGAAAGAGAAACATTCACAAATTCTTTCCTTAGTTATATAAAGGTAATTCCTTCTGAAATTATTGAAAAGTAGATCAGATGTTTTTCATCAAGCAAACTCCAAAAGATCTAATTCAGGGTTCACAGTTAAATCTACTTTCCTCACTCTTTCACACACATAAAATACAAAACAATGAGAGGAAAATTCCTTTGTCATACCAGAGCCTGGAAACCATGGAGACCTCTGTGATGTAGTGTCTGAGAGCATAAACAATGCTCAAAAGATCAAAAATAAAATTATATAACAACCTAGCTCCAAAAAAAACCCCCCAAACCAACAACCTCAAACTATATAGTCTACAGACATCATAACTACTCTTGTTTTTTCTCTACCCTTACTTCTCAGTCTTCTCCCAACAGTTCTGGGTGTCATTTGATTTCATGCAGAGTATGCAAAATGAGGAATTAAGATCACTTTATGAGTTAAATAAACCCAGCAAGTATGTTCAAATAGAGTATCACACTTCACTGTGGACTTACACCTCCCACTTTCTTGAAAGTCAGATTGCCATATTGTTTTACCCTAGAAACAAGATCAAGCCAAATATCCCATTTTACAGTTTGATTTTGTTTCCTTCCTTTAATTTTTTGTTTGGTTTTTGTTCTCATTTTAGCTGGCAATAAGCCCATTTAGAGAGCTTTTGTTATTATTTGTTAACACAAATCTCTTTTATCTACTTTGAGTAGAGAAGTAACCTACAATGTTTCTACTTCCTTACCTGTCACAGTATAAAGTAATTTTGTCAAGGTCAGCCTAGAACACAGAAAGTGACTGCATCCCTTTCAGGATAAAGGATAAATCTGCACCAAAAGGCAGAGGTGCTGTTTTTATACAATGACTTGTGAACAGGATCAGGAACTCGCCTCTTTGGGGTCATCCTCTTGCACAGTGACTGCATTTCCCTCCAGTCACTCCTTACAGACTCACTGTGCTCAAGTTAACTGCATTTATGTCCATCACTTTCTGAGTCTTACTCTCCCAGAGTGGTAGGTGGGTCAGGGAAATTTCCTTTCCCCTTTTAAAACCCTCCAGAGGGCTTGGGGGGCTGATGGTGGAATTGATACACAGCTCAGTGCAGCCAAGCACACCTCAGACCTAGGTGAGGAAAGCTTATTTTTCCCACATACTGTCTTACAATATGATGTATGATGCAATGCAACATCAGGGTTAGAATGATTCAAAGGAAATGCTGAGAAAGTAAGGCTGAAAACCAGCTTTCCTTTGAAATAACATTCGAGTCTCTACATCTTCTTAACAGAAACAAGATGACAAATGATTCACTTCCTAACAGAGCATTTATTTATCCTTTTTTTTTTTTCTAGGAAATTTAAGAATGCTGAACTGATCTGGATCAATTAAATTCATTTCAGTACAATAAAATTGTACCAATCAACAATGCCTTATTACTTTATTGTGAATAATAATGTGACAGCATGGGGGAGGTTTGACAACTAATATGTCTGAGATCTCTAGAAGTTCCAAGTGCTATGATTTATCTTTAAAATCTACAATTTCATAAAATACGGTATAGAATCTGCCCTGCCCTTCTCCCTCTTAATAAAAATATGTGGGAGGGAGCTTCCCAAAAACTGGGATGCATTTCTGTTGTTCATCCTTCTCCCTGTCAAACAATTGTCTCTTTCCCACAGATAAAGACTACCATCCATAGTCAACTACTTTATAAATGGAAAACTGAGATGGAATTGTGATTGAGAAGAGAATGGTGCTGTTAGCTCACCAATATTTTCTCTGTAATTATTTCTTTTATTAACTGTACATCCCAATCAAAGTATTGAAAAAAAAAATCAGAGAATCTTGGAGTGCCTGGAGCAAGAAGTAGGAAATACACTAATCACACTGCAATTCATCACATCTTAGTCCTGTTTCTGGTGACAGTATTTGCTTTTCCCAGCAGATGTTTACATATGTCCTGTTTACATCTGCTTTACTCTCATCTTGGTTAACACACTTGGAATGACACATCAACCAAGACAAAAATTCTGAAATTCTGAGGTTCTGCCAATGCCTCAGTGACTTCATACACACACACACATATATGTAAGATATGAAATACAAAAAAGCCATGCACCCATCAACAGCAGACTAACATTTTCCTTAGCCACTCCATTTAAAATACTCCTAAAGCCTTCAGAAAAGTCTCCTTTTTGAGCCAGGGGGACTTTCTTGGTTAAACACATCTGCATCAGTGGGCTGCCATGGCACCTCCACCATCACAAGCACATGCTCTTGCAAAATCAGCTTCACCAACCTTTTGCCACATTCACCTTGGAAACGACAAACAACGATCAGGTGGCTCTCACTGCATTCAGAGAACCCCTACAGCCCCGTTAAATCACTGTAAGTCTCTTTACAGGGGCACTGAGGGCACACTGAGACACAACAGATTCCCAGAGCACAGTACCTGGTCAGCAGCGGGAATCGACTCCCACCTACGCTTCAGCAAGTACAGAGATTTCCGGCTCATGATTCTCAATCTGCTCTAGAGGCTTTTCCAGACTTGAGAAAAAGGCTTCTGTCCCAAACCAGGGGCAAGAACCTTATTTCTGACTCCTGTTCTTCATTGTAGATGGCAGAGCTCCCCGACGCACGCAAGTTTTTTGTGAGCTGCAAGGTCAAGGCTGGTTAGACCCCAGCTTGTGCTGTTCCTCTAAAGCATCTGTGTCCTTGCAGTTCCTCTAAAGCAGCTGTGTCCTTGCAGTGCCACAGCAAAAGGCTGAGGCAGTGAACAGCCCAGCTTCCAGCGACCAGTTACCTCGCAGAAAGAAGCCTGGAGTAGGTAGACAACACCAGACGCACTCAATCTGAAAATAGCTGTTGCTTAGGAACTGGAGGGGGTAAAAACGCCGCACCTCGGATATATAATGGAGAGCTTTTACAGTTAAAGAGAATTAAAAAGGCTGGACCCGTGTTTCTCTCTCCATCATCGTGCTTTTACAATGCTGGAGGAACGACTGCTCGATTCCACTGACTCTGGGGCTACGCCTACATCTCCAGCAAGCCAAACAAGTCTTGATGACAGAGCAACAAATTACTCCCACGCAGCCAAGAGCCCTCGTAGAAACGTGTGCACAAAGTGTGCCGTGGGTCCCACCTGAAAGATCTTCGGGGTAATCAAAGTACTATGTTCTACTGGAATGATTAAAATACAATTTGCTTTTTTTTTTCTGCAGAGCAACAATATTCCACAGGATGAATTCTGCTAGTCACACTTTCCTGTGGCATGTGCCAGCATTACAAATGGGTATGAATATTTCCCCCTCAAATGATGTGGTTCTACAGACTACATGCATATATTTGAGGGAGAGAGATTTCTTTAGGTGGATTAAATATTCCCAAACACTTAGGAATTTTTTTAATTTGGAGCTCAGTTTTGAAGTTTCATGTCTAAATTCTTAATTTTAGCATGTCTTAATCTTTAAAATTAAGCACGAAATGTAATGAAATCCACTTTGCACTTCCTGCTTCATTTCAAATCCATGGAGTAAATTCTCAGCATGAAGCACTTACAGCAGGCAGTGCTGTCTTCAGGGATGAAAAAAGAAAGGAACAAAAAAGAATAAGTATGTAGCCAGGAACTCACCGCTCTTTGTAAGGCAACCTACAATTCAATCTAATTAGAGCAGCCTTAATAGTAGAATTATTCTAAAAGAGGAGGAATCCTACAACATACATACACCTATATGTGGGCAGTCTCTTAAAAGGGGAGTGCAATGATGGCCAGGGTAGAAGTCATGAGCAAGTTAAATATTGTAAAGACAGCTTTTTGCTTGTGCCATTTACATTCTATTGAATTGCAGATGCTTATCACGAGACAAACTGCTGCAAACAGAAATTCCCATAGGCCTCAGTGTATTTCATTTGACATCCTTCCCTACCTGTAACTACAGCACTTTGCATTTAACTCCTACGTGCAGAAAAGGAACATGTTTTCCAAGTGGGCCATTAAGAAGTATGACATGCACTGCAGCAGCTTCCCCTCATGTTTTAACACATGCCACAGAAAACCTACTAGCTCTTAAAAAAAACCCCTTCACTGAATCAGAGCTTTTTAATGAGTTTTGATAGAATAACTTTAGGAGTTCATGTGTAGATTTTACTTTTAGACAAAATGCTGGAGCTCTAATAATGTATTTATGTTCTTTCAACACTAGATGGGAGAGACTATTTTACCCAAGTAGGAAAATTCCTGAACGTCAGTATTGGTAGTGATGTCTTGTTTGCAGCAATTGTAATTCTATAGATAATTTTAAAATGTATTGTGGTACCGTTAATACTGCTGGCATAATTTCCTTCCAATAACAGGAGCAAACACGTGGCTTCTCTGCACCTCCCCACACAGTTCTAACACCTTGGTCAATAATGAAAGGATTCATGGTGAGAGGGCCATCAAAGTTTTAGAAATTTGCCAGGTTAAAAAAACCCAAACCACCAAACAAAACATACCCACATTATTTGAAATTGTGGTCCTTTGATGTCCTGATGGAGACAGATGAGTAAGAAATGCTTTCTCCATACATCTAATTCATCTTTCTGCTGCTGAAAAAGCCTTTCTATTGGATGACTCAGTTGTGTCTGGATCAACTGTTTGAATTACAGCTCAAAAATTATATTAATGAAAGCTCTCATGGTTTTATGCTTTTTTTCTATTGCTCCAAACCCTGCAAATATTAACCAAATTAACAACTTTGCCAAACTCAGGTGGAAAACTTGCTTGAATGCCTCAAATGCAGCAAAAGCCAAAATAAAACACAAAATACTGAGCAGCTGACCTGTGAGCCTCTGGGTCCTCGTTTGTGATCCCATTCAGAATGCCCCATGAGCTGAAAAACAAAGAAAAGTAGAAGTAAGTGATAAGTTGCACTCATTAGTTTTAATTGAAACACTCATGCTTTTATATGCACTACACCTTTTTCTTAGAAATAAACAGGATTGCTTTTATGATTTATTTCACACAGCTTTTGGCTTCATAGTAAGCCATGTAACACTGCACCTTTGCATTCATGAACCCAAACACATCCGGCATCACAACTCTGCTCATGCCAATAAAAGTCCCACTGCCACAGATTCAGCTTTAGCCAAATGTTTAATACTGAACTGACAAAAGGACAGATGATACATCAGTAAGGAGATTACCAAAACCAGGGGATATTTGATTAATCAGCAATGCACGTTTTCTATCAGCCATGATAACTGGCAACAGCTTTAAATCTGTTTCAGCATTGAACTATGGTTTTTTTGTACATCTACTCAGGGATTTCTTCTGGGCATTGTTTGCTCCTACACACAGAAGCATTGCTTAATGCAAATATAAAAATATGTGAATGGAAGGTAGGAGGGTTAATGTGACATGCAATGAGTTACAGTCATGAACATTTTCTTGCTCATTTTTTCCCAACATTCTTTCCCAAAGGAAATGCCTTCTCCCAGTTCAGAGGTAGGCAAGGAGATTTACAACCCACACTTATTGCAGAAAATGCTTTCAAAGCACTCATCCCAGGACAAGAGATTAAAACTACTTTGCAAAATCAGGAAAGCCACAGGCATCTCCTATGATGAGATTTTTTTTCATCTTCTCCATTAACTGTTCCTACTTATCCTTTTCTTTTCCAAGGGCCCCTACTTTTTGAGTTATTACTTACAGCTTCCTACCTCCATAACCGGAGACAAACCACATATGCAGACAGGCATCAGAGATCAGAAATGTCACATCATTTTTTTCTACCTGATACAGCCTTGTGACTGGCCCCCTCATTTTACTGCAATTTTTTCCTATTTTCCATATACTGTTGGTGGAAACACTGGCTATGCTGAGTTCCCCTATTGGTTCTCCATTCCTGCATGAAGCACAGCTTTGATGTTCATGAAAGGTGGTCTCAGTAAATAACTGGTGTGCAAAAACTACCAAGAGATGCACCTACCAAAGGTTATGTGCTTTAAAGAGTTTCTGCCAGAGCCCTCTGTGGTTCCTGCCTCTCTGGACCAAAAAACCCTCTCCAGTTTTACTTCTTAGCCCCTGTGCCTTGGGAGGAAGTAACTCCTGCTTTCTTAATTTACTTGGCTAAAGGAAAATTAATTTAGCTTCAGTCTGACCACCTGTGATTCCCAGCATGATAAGGGCTGGCTTTACCTCCAGGCTCCTATCAGTGGAATTAGCACAAAAAGTAAGCCTCACAGTGAAAAAAAGGATTAATGTTCCCAGCCTGGCTGTGGCCACTGTGGTTCCTCAGGCCCTACAAACACTTGGCAGCACACACCACACCTTCAGACACAAGGGTAGCATAAGATCCTCCTGCCAGGATTTTCATGCTCCTACCCTCCCTGAATCCATAGCTCTCTGAAAAGTGAAAGGTTGCTTTATTACTGCCACCAAAAATGAGAGGTGCAGTCACAAGTCAGGCCTGGAATTGCTATTCCCATATGCAGGGATGCTCCCAGTGCAGCCAGTCCCAGGAAACCAGACTGATGTGTTACTCATGATCACCACTATCCTCACACCTAAATCAAGTCCTCTTAAGCATTCATTCACCTCTAGGCAGTTTGCTCATCCTGATCCCTATTCTTGCCTGGTGCTTCACATCTCCACAGTGAGTTTCCAGCCCCACAGCCAAGCCCTGCTCTGCTCTACCACTCCTCCTCCTGCCCAGCTTGCAGGTAGCTTTTGTTTCCCCATCTCTAACCCTGCCCCTTCACCACCTGTGGGCAAACCTGGGGGGCTCCACAGACTGGATGTTGCAGCAGCAGCTAATGCTGCAGTGAAAAGTGAGTCCAAAGGCTGTAACAACTCATCCTTGCTCCATTTCCCAGTGTCTATCCACATCACTTAAAGAAGAGAAGCAAAAGTCCCCAGTGAAGCAGTCACAAATTCATTGGAACCAACAGAGTGACCCCTTTGTTATTTTTGTCATCATTTTATGAGCAAATTCCTTATAGCAAATTACAGAGCCCTTGTCCAATTTAATATCACTAGAAAGGTGTCTTGGTGGAATCAGCCATGTTTGTTTTTGCTGATAGATCCATTTTCCCCAGCATAAAACAACTCCCACACCACAGTTCTCTCTCACTGTGCCAGGATGTTCTGCTGAGTGGCATGGGCTCTGGCTGTCACCAGCTAAAACAGTGAGGTTGTTCTCAAGCATTAGAGTCAAATCCAGGACCTATAGAGCCAACCTTTTCCTCCTGTTTTTATAAATTCTTACTTGGCTTTAAAATGTTTTTCGCCCTTGTTATCTTAAAAACCCGTGCTCATCTCATGCTAGAACGTCCTTGGCGTATGGTGGTTCCTATTACCACAGGAGTGAAGGAATGAAAAATGAAATGGACACCACACAAAAACCAGGCTTCAAGCTTTAAGGCAGAAACAAGAAAATCCCAGAGGTTATAGCAAAATCTCTGCCAGGCCAGCATTCTACAGAGGGATGACTGCCTCAGTGTGACCCTTTAGGTCAACAAGCCACACTCTGCTCAGTTACTTCTGAACCTGATTTTCTTTTCATGGACAAACAGCAAGTGCTGTAGCATGGATATGCAGAAAAGGAAGAAAGAAAGTATGCCTGAACTATTGGGCTAGGTAGAAATCACAATTTCCACAAGCTGAATAGAAATCAAAAGATGAAGAAAACAGAATTAAAAGCAAAAACAAAGCCCAAAAACAAACATACCCCCCCCCGCAAAAATAAAAAAACAACAAACCAAACAACAAACCAATTACACTCAGAAAAAACAGAGCGTGTGCATAAATCCACTTGAGTGAGTCAACCTTCTGAAATCATGGAAAAAGAAAATAATATACTGTTTAATTGGTGCATGCATGCAGACATAAAAATGCAGTTAGAAGTAGGGGTATTTATGCTTATCACTAACAGATGGGTTTGCTCCAGACCACCCCCCTCCTCCTCTGAATGTTCTCTGGAATCAGTTTGGTCCAGAGTGATGATAAACAGCCTCAGAGCATCAAATTTATTACTCTTATTGACCAGGCAACTAAGGCTAAGTGTATCAGCAGCAGAAGAGGAGGGATAAAACCAGAATCAAACTCCCACACAGCTTATATGCATACAGTCTCTCTTGGAAGAAAAGGAGCTACTTTACATTTCATCTGAAACTCTCCTGGAAACCCATCTCTGACAGTTTGAATACTCACAGATGAAAGCAGCTTTTAGCAACAAGAACAACTCTTGCCTGTTCACGAGTGCACAAAAACATGGGCTTTGCTAAAACCAGCTGGCTGCTTTGACCCTAAAAACCGAGTTAGAGATCTCCAGGAAAAATACTGCCCCATTCCAGCTGAGGGTGAGGACTGCCAGTGGAAGAGGAGGAAGGAATGGAAAAGACCCCAATACCAGAATCCCAGTCACAGCCAGAAAAGGAGAAGTGAGCTCATCTCCTTTTGAAGATGGAGGGTGCTGGCCTGTGCTCCAAATTTCAGGTTTTTGCTATAAACACCATGAAGTTTCTTGGCTTGTGATTTTAAAACTAATGCTGCAAAAGAGTAAGGAAAGGTATAAAAGACTGTCTACATTAAATATCTGAGATACATTGAAATAGAACAAAGCTGTTTAAAAATTAGCATCTTCAGCCCTCGCCTCTCTAAATGCAGTTCTTCTCCTATATGGTTATTTAATTAAAGCCCCAGCAAATGATTACATAAGGATTTCAACTTTCATTAAAATTCATAAAACATAATTCTTAGCCTCCTTAGTATTAGAGAATTGCAGGAAAATGTGACCCAGACATATTGTAGAAGATCTAAATAAATAAAAAAGACAGAAAGTAAAGTATGACAATTTAAAGCTGTTTGTAAGTCCTGTTTTTCCCTCATATAATCTTCTCTGGACCAGGGTTTTAATTTTGGCACCCCTGAAACAGCAAGACTGCTAACTAATGCAAGANACCAAAAAAAGAAAAAAAAAAAAAAAAAAAAAAAAAAAAAAAGGAAAATAGATTAAAAAACCTCCAACAAAGCCAACCAAAAAAAACCCCAACCCCAAAAACAAGTCAGAGAAATAGAAAAGGCATAATCTTAATATAAGGACCTCTCCAACTAGGCACAAGTCAGGAAGACAAAACCCAGCATTTAAAATACAAGCAGTCCCATGTATATTCTTTGAAAGGGGAGGGAATCCTCAGCAGCAGGATGCAACAGCATTTTGAAACCATATGGGCTTACTAAAGCAAATATGACACTTAGCACAGTTTCATTAGAGGGAATGAGCAGATCCTTTCCTTGTAAACATTAAAGAGGACCAATGAAATAGTTGTATTTAGTGTTTAATAAAACCATTTAAATCAATTCAAAGTCTATTCTAATTCTATTCAGATTATAGTCTATTACTCTGGAATTTTATTTCGACACATATTTACATATACTCAAGACTTTTACTGTTCTAAAAACAATTAGATGGTGATGACAAAAGTGAGCTGAATCAGCCAGTAGTTACCCAAGACAATAAATGGGATTGGAGAAGACTGCAACAAGATCACACAGTCCAAATGCACGTGAGAACCTTGCCCCAGCTCCTTCCCTTGGATTTTAAAGATTTAGACTGTGGCTGGATACCTCATTTCCATTCTAGTGAACAAAAATACTCCTGCTCTCTCTAGTGGAAGGTGAACACAAGGCAAAGCATGGGGATGTGAGAGAAATTGCTCCTCTGCTCCGTGTTTGGGAGCCAAACACTTGCATCCAACATTTCCTGCTGAACTGGCTGTGATACATGAATAGGGCAGCCTGAGCTCTCCCAAAAAGCTGAGAACCTGCAAAAATGCCTTTTTTGCCACTCCTGCAAGGATTTAGCACATTTAGTAGTACAGTGGTAAAAATTTAGTAGTGGTAAAAATGAATTACCAATGAGATTATGAGAAGCTTTGGCTGGGTGGTAGCCAGCAGCTTTAAGAGTCATTTATATTTGGGAATCAGCATCCAGAAGAGCAAGATAGGAGCATCCAATCAGGCTGGCACCTGGTTTCTGCCTTCACCAAAATAGCAGAGCTTCTATTTAAACATGAGCATAACATCTTCCCTCTTTGGAAGAGATTTAGTTGAATGGGCATGTTGAGGATGTGAAACAGTGTCTCACTGTTGAGTTCTTTGACACTGCCTCCTTACAGCTTGTGCTGAATGGGGCACAGTATGATCCATATTCTCTGACTGAATGGGTATTAACCATGGTCCAGTCAGGATCATATTTCCACTGGTAATAAGAAACTGTTTGTTACCAGCATGTAGGCACAAAATGTTCCTGATAAGTTCCTTTTTCGGTAACAACAACAAAAAAAAGCACAAATTATTTCCTTGATTACATATTAGAGGAAACATTTATTTTTACAAACATGCAGGAGTCAGGTCACACAGAAACTAGCAGGGTGCTTTTGCACATGCTATTTTGAGTAGGATTCCTTCTATCCGATAGACTGTTCCCTGCATTTTTATGGTAATCAAGATAAATGAGATGATTTACTGACTGGATTGATTTAGGGAGGGAATTTTGGTGTGGATACCATCAGCAGGAGTAGCTAAGCAGGCTGGAGCTGCTGAGATTCACCACTGCTAGATCCTGATAATATAACAGGGGAGCAACTGGCTGCTCTGACCACTTTCTCCACCAAATGGCAGAACTGCACCTTGCCCTGAGCATCCAAAGTGCCAGAGATGCCTTCCTTGCTGCGTGGTGAGAGATCACACACAGGCATGTGTAGGCCACGGCACACAGACAGCAAAGGGCTCCAGTATTTGGAAAAACAATCCCTCTTCCACAACCCCTGGCCACCTCCCAGGGTCAGCATGAAGCACAAGAAGATGTCAGAGCTGTGCTGCTGCTCAGCCAGATGCGTGAGCTGCATGTTCGTGTCATCACAGCCACTGTGGAGAGGGAACTCTCCACCCAAATGCTCCCAACGTCTTACAGCCCTGCAAATCACCAAGGCTAGCTCCAAGACTGGTTAAAAAAGAAAAACAACAACAACAAAAAAACCAAACAAAAACCCCAAACAAAATAATTCACCGCAACTAACCAGCCAAAGTAATAAATTGGGGGTGAGCATTTAAGAGCCATTCAGCTGCTTCTTAATCAAAGATGTTATTTCAAAGGTTTCTGGGCTGATGGACAACAGCTGGAAGTAGAGATAAGCTTTTTAAATCACAGCAGAGGCAGAAATGCTTTGGAACTTGGCACTGCTTTGAACTGGAGGCAGGGCCAACGAGGTGCAACCATGGGTCTGAAGAGGAGCTGAGAAATGGCTTCTCTGCAGGCTGAGCCCCACGTGGGGATGGAGTTAAGTCCTCTGAAGCTGCTGCCCCGGGCAAGCTGGAAGCCCTGGAGGGAGCTGCCTCCTCCATCCCTCTCAGAACCCGGCTGGGAGGTCAAGCAAGGACCCAGAGCACTGCCAGAGGCTGCTCGGAGCACTCGTGTGTCCGGCAGACCCTGCCCTGGGACAGCCAGCAGGATCATGATCCCTGCAGCATCAGGGAAGGGAGAAAACAGGGCCTTGGCAAGGCAAGGCTGAGGGGAGCTGGATGGGCCAGCACACAGGACAACCCAAAAGTTGTCCAGCCACCAGCAGTGACTGTCCCGAAGGCTCGGCGAGGAAACCGCCCCAAGCTCTGAACCAGGGACTCGGCTCCAAGGGAATGAGATCATATCTGGCACTGGGAGAGACAGCAGGAGTCTGCATTCTGGAGGACTTTCTCGTGGCAGCATGCAACCTTTTTATTTCCAGACAATAAACCGACTTCTTCAGGGATCCTGGCTTCCTCACGGGGCGGGCGAGGGACACAAAGACGTGTGACACGGCGAGGGCATCCACATTTTCA
>VYXD01009664.1:1160563-1188855 GCA_013397195.1 Hylia prasina | reverse complement strand
CCCCTTTTTTATTTTGTTTTTTTTTTGGAAGCAATTCTTATTCTTCAGTGATCCTCAATGATGGATGACACACTAAGAGTTACTTGCAGATGTATTGCAGATTTTTTAACAAAGGCTTCCTAAATTAATGATCTTAATCTGGATATTTAATTTCAGAATAAATGAGTAAAACAATTAAACTGATAATAAATATATTTCTTGAACTGAATCTGATTAATTATAGGCATATTGATCTTGTGGACTAGCAATCCACAAGTAAAAGCGTTCACCAAACTTTTCATATGCCCATTTTCCTATTCTGAGCATAGTCATGAAAACCAAAGCCTTAGAGAAAAATATTTATAGTAGTGAGATAAAAACTGTGGGCACAGCTACTCTGATGCCCTCCCACGTTGACCACAGACAGGATTTACAAACAGTCACTCAGAGAAGAAGATTCCTCAGTATGGGAATCCCAGGGCAACACAGAGTCAAGAGTCCTACACGAGACAGCGAGTTAACAAAAGAACAGAAGTATATTGATAAAAAGGAGAAAAATTACTGTTTAAATGTTGCTTGCTATTCACAGTACACACATGAAGTTCATGGATTTCACAGCTACACAGTCAAGTCCATTCTGGTGCAATTAAACTCCTAGAAAAGTCAGAAAGCTTATTTACTTTTTTTTTTTTTTTTCCTCCCCCCATTGGGAATCATTTACTGGGCATCAAGAATCCCATTCACAATACCAAGCCTGGCACAAGCTTGATAAACCAGACAGCCACTGCAGCAGAGTTAGCAAAGCCTGAAATCATGCTGAAGTATCTAAAATCTTTTCTTCTTTTGCGAAGGAGTCTAAAGACCTCTACAAAACAATCTGCTCTGAAATGGATGTTCCCAATACTATTCTCTCTTTAGTATATAGCTCTTCCTTGCACTTTTATGTAGGTGTCATGTAGGTTTCATCTGCACTTTGTGTTGCTAACACAAACCTCAAAGGTGACGTGAGCCCTTTTAGGCTAGTTACCAGTGCATAGAAGGGTCTCTGCTTCCAAAGAAATGTCTTGAAGATAAAGGGAATGTCTTTTTGCACAGTGATTAAAAGCCCCAGTGGAAAAGCAGGTAAACGTTTCAGGGATTTTTCAGTCCAGCTCTGATTTCAGGTGGATCACCCTCAATAGGAACACAGGTCACAACAGCTCATATGGAAGGCAAATTAGTCCAGTGAGTTTAGCAAGTGCATGAATCAAATAGCTGAGCCTTCTCTGGTTGTTTGCATAAAAATGGGAATTTTCCAATTCGATTCCCAGGGGGTGTCTACCCCACAGGAAAAAAAAAACCAAAAAACAACAACAACAACCCAAACAAAACCCCAAAACATCATCAAATTGACATCCTTACTGGCAGTCTCAGCAGAAAAAAAGCCTTTAGGACTGCGTAAGCATGGAGGTTTCACCAGACATTTAACCTTTGGAAGTGCAGGGGAACTGAGTCACTGCAGCAGGGACAGGGACATGCGTGACTTGTTCGTGTCACCTCTGTACTTCCCTCGTGCACACAGGATGGCATTTTGTCACAGCTGTCAACTCAAACCTCTCAGCAGAGAGGGGTCACTTACAGAGAGGAAGGGAGTAGAGAATGAAAGAGAAAAATTCCCAACTCCAAGTGCTTGGTCAGACATATCAAAGGTGGCAGTGTCACTGTCCCCCAAAACTGGAAACTCTGTAAGCAGCAGAATCCAGCAGTCTGAGCAAATCAGATCTCCTGTGATACCATAAGCACCTCCTGAAAAGAAAAAAAACCCCAAACTTTGCTTATGGTAATATGGCATCTTAGTGTCCATGTGGTGTGAAACACAAAACATGGTAACTACAGGAATTGGTCCCTGGTGAGGCCCAAATACAGTGAGGCAGGAAGCCAGAAATGTAATACAGTTTCAGCAGCTTGTTTTACTGAAACACATTAACTTTAATGGCAGCACTGAGGGATAGCTGCCATGAAGTAATGAAAATTTTAAGATAAAGAGAATCTGGCCTCCCACAAAGCAGACTGACCCATGCAGCCTTCTCCCACCCTGAGAGCAGCACTGAGTCTGGCCAGATGAAGCCTCAGCTTCCAGGGTTGGTCTGGAAAAGAAAGAAGCATTGCTCTGCCAAGGCTTGTTTCAGCCTGACACCCACACAAACAAGCCACTTCTTTCATTAACACCCCGTTTTCCTGGTTTTGAGGCTTCACAAAGCAGAAGAATAGCACTACAGCTAGCAAATGTCCTAAAATTACACTGCAGAGTCTGGTAGCTTACTAAAAAACCTCAATGTCAAAACCCAAAGTACATTCAGTTTAAACACACCCTTGGGGGGATTTTATACTAACTACTTTCTATTTCAGACTATTCACTTTAAGCTCAACCAGCAATGCTTCATCACTCATCCAGGAAAACTCCCCTCTCTGCCACCCAATCTCAATCAACCTGCCAAATTAATTATCACCCTGCATTTGTCTATTGCTAAGAGGGGGGAAAAAAGCAAATAGATGAACGTAGCAGTGACCCGAGCAAAAATGAATCCTCTGAAACAGAACTAATTAAATCAGTTCAGTGATCTTCTTCCAGCACGACACATTTCACCCACCCCATCCCCAAGCAACCCAGTTCTCCCATCTCCTCCAACTGTCCTCACATGGGGCTCAGATGTCTCTCCAGCAGCAGACCAGGGATCCTTTCTACTCATCCTTGCAACTGCATGACTTAAAATAAGGGAAAAAAGCCAACTGTCACACAGAAAATTCACAAAGATAATTTCCCACTGACATTTACATGCAGATTCCTGGCCACGGAATATGTGTTTCAGCCAGAGAGCTGTAGGATTTGATTACCTACCTCAAATTTATGGGACCACAGGCAGCAAAACTTTGGTGCTCTGCTGGCTCTATGGAATGAGCAGGCCTTGGAGCACTGGCAGAGCAGGGCTTTGCTTTTGATACCCCAGTCAGGCCACACAGCAGAGCTGTCAGGAGAACACATAGAGAAACTGCAGAATTTGTGGGTTTTAGATCCATGCCATGAGTCAGACACCAAACCTTGTGCTAAAGTGCACTCCCAACCTCGCAAGTCCGTGTGCATGCACGGCTGCAGAATTCCTGACCCTGCTGCCTCCAAAGGGCCCAGCTGAAGGAAACAAGCTACACACACATTTCAGGTTCTCCCATCCTACAGTTTTAAGTGACAATCCAGTCGAAGAGCATGCAAAAAACACATTTGGGCCATAAATTTCCCAGCTGCTGGATTTGGCACCAATTCCCTTGGGGTCTGACACCCTGTGCCAGCGGGAACATGGAAAGCTGCAGGACCACGGCAGAAACACCAGCCTCTCCTCTCTTAGTGCATTTCACTTTCCATCAGCCTTCTCTTTCTGCAGAACACATTCAGAGCAAGATCAGAATAGGGCAAGGCAACTTGAGCAGGGCATGAAATGCCAGGTGACAGCCTCGCTTGAGGAATTAAAAAGACACTGAAGCGAGATCTCCCTTTGCTACAGGGTTGGAATATCAAATCAATCCCACCTTGCTTTGATTTTTAACACGGTCTGTGCTTTCCTAGACGGGAGGCACATCACAAATAGACACCAGCACTGAAATCTGGATGCCTGCATGGGATCCCTGCAGAGTCAGGAGGAGCTTCAGCTGCAGGAGCCCTGGCAGTGCCCTCTTCCACAGCACAGCAAGGCACAGAGGCAGGACTCTGAGTCATCTCGAGGTAGGTGCCTACACAGGCAACAGTTTGTCATTCACACCCATCTGCTGCTCCAAATCACACACACATGCTGTCACATGTGCTCTTCCCCATCTGGATTGCAGAGATGCTGGGTATAAACAGGAAAAAGCCAGGAGGATGAATACTGGGCTTGTGCTGTACAAGGGGGGATTGTCAGGCACCTTCATCCACCCTAACAGGAGCCATTTCAGTGGGGGTTTCTAAAAGTCAGGGTAAAGACAGATTTTTTCACAATGGCTGCAGGTTTTTCCATTATTTGAAATACTGCCTTTCAAACCAGTCTGACTCTTAATAAGCTTTGCTTCTCAGATTTTATTTTTAAATGAAACCATGTATGTTTTCTTAGAGGGATATCATAAAACACATTTTTGTGCAGCACTGTCTGCCAGCATTTCATTCCATGTGGTCACCCAAGTCCTATTTCCATCATATTTCCATGGTGTCACAGCAGAGCTAACAGCAAGAGCAGAGCCCACCAAAGGTGCAGTCTCTACCATGGTCTAAAGGATGCACAGACTATCCAATATTCGGGGTGGTCATGGTGCAAATGGATGTACCAGGAGGCATTTCAGAGTGAGAAGGAGAAAGGCAGAGCAGCACAGGAGAAAGGAGCCCTTTCTGGAAGGGCTGACTTCAAAGGAGAGACATGCCAGCTGACCCTCTGTTTCAAGCCCCCAGTTTTGATTCACTTGAAATTAAATCATGTGAAAACTGCTGAAATGTTCTTTGTTGGAAGAATATCCCATATTGAAAATGTATTTGCCTTTCAGAAACAGGCTTCAACAAAATTAAGTACCATTTCTGTGATGAAAAAAGAAAAAAAGGGAATAAGTTGTGTGTCAAAAAGATCCATCTCTATTCAAAACAGAAAATTTTGAAATTTGTTTTCTTTTATATGTGCAACTACTTGCCCCTCCACCACTGGTCCTTTCCCGCCCCCCCAGAATTTTATTCCTTGAATGAGCTAGCTTTGCATGCTGCTGAAATATACTTTTAATGCAACCTTCATCAATAAAAGCACTGTTTCTCTTCTTATTGACAAGTTGTTCAGCACTGCCTGAGAAATAAGAGTTTTCATTCTATTAATTTCACTGCAATGTCTTCAGTCCCTTCATTTTGTTGCTGAAAAAGTAATTTAAGTTCCTTTCTCCTGTGTCCCAAATACTTTTTCTTTCATCTTCTTATGCTCAATTTGTGCAAGAGTGCCACTTGGATTCAGCAGAAGTGTTATTTTACTAGAAATATATCACTTTACCCTAACCAGGAGGGTCCACATTGAAAGGTATTTATATTTCTAACTATCAAAACAAACAAGAAACAATAAAAGGGGGGGGAACTCTGCTCAGAGCCAAGTGGCTGTGCAGATCTGGTTTTCTGACCATGAAAAAGGAGCTCTCCAGATCTGTATTGATTACAGATTCAATCCTGAGGCTCTAATGCTAACATCATTTTCATCAATTTAGCATGGCCTGGAGGTTGTCCTTTGTTTTTCCTCCTGTGCCTGGGAACCAGCCTGGTCTTCTGGGAGTTGTGGTTAAACACAGTCAGGCTGAGTCTTTGTAAGATGGCTTTGAGTCCCTCCCTGCTATTATCTGTCAGCTGCAAATCAGAGAAATCTTAGTAGCAGCCACTTCTAAAGCATTTCCAGGCCACCATACAAACTTGTTAACTCAGAACCTCCCTGAGAAAAAAACAAAAAAAACCAAACCAAACCAAACCAAACCAAACCAAACCAAACCAAACCAAACCAAACCAAACCAAACCAAAAAAAAAAAAACCAAACCCAAAAAAAATTATCTCCATTTCACAGATGGAGAATTCAGACATTTACCCAGCACAGTACTGGAAAACTGGGAATAGAAACTAAATATCTTCAGTTCATGGGATCAGACCATAGGCTTTGTTTTGATCAAATATTTATGCCCAAGTTCTTTTTTGGGGGGAGCCAAGGGTATACACCAGGGAACAGAATTATTCTTATTTTTGGCTGCCAGGAGATCTTATCACTCTTTCTGAAAATGAACTGTTTGGCCCTCTAAATATCAGAGGGAGGACAGGCTTCACATACCAACAACCTTCCTTTTTAAGAAAGCACATTTTAAGAAAGTGAAACAGGAAAGATAGAAAAAACTCAAAGGATAAAAAAATAACATTTATCCCCTCTATCTGGGCTGAACTCAGGCATCTTGCAATCCTCCTTCCTCAGTTAGAAGGACTTCATCTAGAGAAGATAACCTGGGCAAAGTGAAAAATTTTACAGTTGTACCCCAGGCCTGGGCTGAACCTTCCCCAAGCTTTAAAGACATTGAGTCCACTCCATGCTCATGGATGCAGAGATGAACAGTGACAGGAAGAGATAAAGAGCCAAAATGCCAGGAGAGAGAGCATTCTTACAAGCCCCTCTGTCATGAAAGTGGTCACGACAAGAGCTCCATTTTCTTCTCTTCCACTTTCAATTTTTTTCCATGCAATTCTTTATTTTCAGGATGAGAAATCATAGATAATTGCAGTTTACCTGCTTTATCAGTCTTAAGACCCATATTCCACAAGCACGCTGCAGGAGATAAGCAGTTGCATTCTGAATATTGAGTGCCTGTGTGCCTTGGGCCCTCTCAATGGGTCCATTTATTCGGACAAAGACTCCTTGAAGGAGAACCAGGGCCACCAACAACTTTGGTTCAGGCAAGGGTGACAGAGGCTGAGAAACAGATGCTTTATGAGCTTGGGAGAACTGCAGAAGATGAAAAAAACAACTTCCTTTCTCACACCTAAATATAGAACATAAATAAAAATGTATATAACCTAAATAGTTTTCCTGACCTTACTCCATATGCATAATGCTTCAAGGATTCCCCACAATATTAAATACAGAGGATGGAGGAAAAAAGTGTATGGAAATACAGGTAGTGCCCACACTGATAGTGATAAGCTCAAAACATTTGGACTCTCTAAAGACAATAGCACTAAATAAATACTTGGACTGTAACTTATAGAAGACACAGCTGGTTATTTTCTGCGGTTGTAAAAATTACAGCATTTCAAGTTTGCTTGGAAATTTGACTTCCTGGAATCTGAATCATAGGAAAAAAAAACCAACTTCAAAATTATCAAAAGGTAGAGAGAGACAGAGAGAGAGAGAGAAAGACAGACAGACAGACTACATTTCCTCTAAGAGAGAAAGAAGGCTTTTAACTACCAGGACTGCAAAGAGGAGAAAAAAATAAATACGAGGACTGAAAACTGAGTATTCATGGCTGAGCTGTGATCTGCTGTCCCAGCACTGGTGGGAAACCTGCTGAAGGACAAAGCTAAGCTCTGCCTGGTATCATAAGCCAGAAGAGTAGATATGGTGAAACATAATAAACAAGCTTCATCCTTCCACTCAGGAGGATGGGCAGGACAGAACAAAATGCCAGAACTAAAGCAAGCTAACGCTAAAAATAACTATCTCTCCTTCTTTATCTCAAGGGCCAAATTATCTCAGTTCTACTTGAGAAGACTAGGCAATGCCAGCATCAGGAAGGTCAGAAAGCATGTGAAAATTTACCCAGTAGCTTATCCACTGCCCAAATATCTGCTAATGCAACAGTACAGAATAGCACAAAAATTCCTACTGTCTTACAACACAAATATATGCCAAATCTTTGTTTGAAGTGCGTGAGTTAAAAATGTACTTTGGATACTACAGATTTAATGTCATCACATCCTAATACATAAGACTTTTTGTTTTTGTTTTTGTTTTTTTTCAATGAAATAGCCTTCTGGTTATTTATTAAAAAACTGATTTGTGATTAATATGAAGTACCTTGATACAGATACAGGTACAGATTGATTCCTTGTCCTCCGAATGCAAAGAGCACCTGCATATAAGCAAATAACACAACCAGTTGACTTGACTGGAAGAATTAAACCTGGGTTTCTTCAAAACTCAAATGCTTCAGCAATTGAATCAGCTAAAGATTCTGGGTTTGATACAAGCACTTGAAGGGAGAAAGAGGATATTTATGTGACATCAAAATCCTTTTTCAATATTTCAATGTCTAGGACAACAGCATTTCAGTTTTGTTTTACTACAGAATGTTGAAATTGAAATCCAAAAGGAAAAAAGCCTCCAAACCCAGGGGGAAAGCCCCTTGCAATTCTTTCAAGTTGTAAAGGGTTTACTGACTGAAATGAGCTTTTCTGCTGTTGTCAAACTTCCTCTGTGGAGTTTCTCAAGATATTCAGGCTCCATTTCCTGAAATGCTTCCAGAGTCCTTCCTGCAAGTCTGGTCACTGGGCTGTGAATCTGGTTGTTGGGCAGCACTTGATTTACAGTGAGCAGCCAAATTTTCAGAGCTTGCAGGCTGGTCAGTCTTTCTAAGGTCAGGATGCAGAAGCTGCACACCTGGGAGAAGGGCAGGGAGAAGGAGCCAGGAGAGGTTGAGGAGCAGGAGCTGACAGCAGCTCACAGGCAGCCTGATACCCAGCTGGAGCTTGTCCTGAAAGTGCTGTGCTCTAGTGATCCCTCTAAAGGGGGGAAATGATGCTTTAAGCTTCAGCTTTCATGTTTCTCAGATTCTGTGCTGCCCAGGGGTGCAGTTCTGAGCCTCATATTAAATGTCAGTCAGTTCTCTGAGAAGAGTAGGGAGACAAAACAAATCCTTTTCCTTCTGAAGACCAAGGACAACTTTCAGCCCCAAAAGCACAAAAAAGGATGGATGAAGGAGGAACAAGAGGGATGAGACCTCACAGCCTGAAGTTGTAACTGGACAATTAAACCCCAACATGCAAATGGACCAAAATTTATAAAAGTGTGAGACCTTGTGACCGTTTGTCCATTTTGTGACCATTTTGTGTCCACCTTGGGTGCAGCCCTGGTCAGGCTCCTGTCCTGCCCAAGGTGTATCCTGGAGGCCTTTCAATAAATCCCTACTTTATTCTCCAGCTCTGTCCAGTCTCTGTTCCAGATCAGCCTTCCCAAGGCATCACTAGGGAAACTCACAACACTGAAGCCTGGTGTCCTTCCTCTCCTCCTTCCTCTCCCTGCTCTCAGGTGTGGATCACCCCAGAGCAGTGCAGACATCCTGGGGCACAGGACCAAGCCCAGCTAAGCCTGTCCCTGGGGACAGAGCAGCAAAGAAACACTTCCCAAGTGCCAAGCTGTAAGGACCTGGAGGATCTAACAGGATGTAGACATCAGAGAGCAGAGGCAGAATGAGGTCAGGGTCTGATCTACAACCCAGGGAGTGCAGCAAGCTACATCCAGGCCAACAATTTGCTGTAATCGTGCTATTGAATGGGAGGCAGAGGGAGAAGAAGGAATATCCTTCAAGTTCATACAACCACCAGGTAACCAAACAGCAGACCCAAACCAGAAATGTGCTAAGAACCAGGTGAGCAGATGGCTGTTTTTGTTTTACTGTGTGTGGAGCAGTCAAATGTCCAGGATTCCATACCAGGGAGGACTTTCACTTTTGCAGGACAGGACATACAGCTCACCCTTTTGTCTAGTTGATACACCTAACAGACAAGTGTTTCTTTTATTTGGTTGTTTTGTTGGTTTGTTTTTTAAAGGCCACATTTCTAAACAGGGATGCAAAATCCATCCCCCCTAAATCTAGCAAACAAGCAAGAGACAGTGATGAATTGGCCAGTTTAGCTGCTCCTATCTTCTTTACCAATCTCCTCCAATTGTTCCCAAGCCCCTGTTGGAACAACAGGAAGCAGTAACTTCACTTAGAGAAAATGCCCATGGGATCAGCTGTACCAGGGTAGAGTTAATTCATGATTTTTGTCAAGTTCTGGCCAAAACCAGAAGAAAGATCCCAAGGTGTGGAAGAGGTATGACACGAGGTTAATTTATATCTTGGATAGTCAAGAAAAATGTGAAAAATAAGAATCTAGACTTTTTTTTAGCTCTTGTTTTTTAATTTCATTAGCATCTCTTCTATGCTATAACCATTTCTTTTCAGTTTTTACCTCACAAAGTGGATTGCCCAACAGACTCCTGACTGCTAAAAAGTGGGTAACTGTCTACTGCTGGAGAATTTTTTTCCCCTAACCTAAGAGGACACAGTCAGTACAGTTCCAACACCTCAACTTTCAGCAGCCAAAGAGTTGCTCTGTCACTGAATGATGCTGCTGCTGCTGCTGCAAAAAAAAAAAAAAAAAGCCAGAAAAGCAACTTGCTGCATTTTAAAACATTAATTTTCCAATGTGAGGGAAATTCTTAGACTCAGCATAACACATGGGGGCCAGGTGGTANATTTTCCAATGTGAGGGAAATTCTTAGACTCGGCATAACACATGGGGGCCAGGTGTTGAATCAGTTCAAGGTAGAACTTTCCTCCAGCCAAAACTCAGTTTGACTGAAATTTCTCTGAGGCAGAAGAAAGTGTAGGTCTGTCCTGGTTCTATGCTGCTTCTAGAAAAATGGGGCCAGATGCCCAAGGGGAAGCCCTAAGGGCTTCTGTCCTGTAAATAACAAAACCCAGCAGTTGCACTTGAACAAAGACCTCTCTGGCTACCACTGTAAATATGGTTTTAACCAATCAATCAGCCTGAAAGATGACAAAAAGGTCAAGGATGATTATCTGAAGTACCAGTTATCACGTAACTGATGGAGGAACAACATGACTGTGCAGCTCCTAAACCAGAGACCAGATGCCTAGACCCAAGAAAAGCTTATTATTGAGATTGTGAGGCTGTGAGGGAAGGCAGTTTTAAAAACACACTCAAATAGCAACCCTCCTTGAAAACAACCATGCTTATACTATCCTGTAATACTAAACTAACACAGCAAAAAAGCAAGCAAGCAAACAAGACTGAGTATCTAGATGAGGAAAATGAAAAACAACCAACCAAAGTGGGCAATATTGAATCTGTTTTGAGAATATTTTTAAAAATAAACTTTCTTTTCGCAACAGAAACAATTGGTCCTGACAAATTTAATTCACCTTATACAAGAAGCAGACTTGAGCTGAGGCAGTTACAAGAGTGTGCCTCCTGTCAAAGAACCCCAAGGAAAAAACCTCTGTCGATATCAAGTTTCTGCTTTTCAGACTCCTCAACCTAAGGGCTGATTAGGTCTAGAAAAAAAAAAATTTAAACAACAATATGATGAAAAAAGAGGCCACGGCCCTGGCAGTATGGTATTATAAACACAGGAAAGCGCCAGGATAAACCTTTATCGGGAGACTGGGTTCTTTGTCGAGCTGTGCCTCTCTTCCAAAACATCCTTGCTGCCATATGTCTGCATCTCGCCAGCTGCAGGCCTAATAAGAGGCTTCTTATTCGTGCTGTATAATGTTTTACAGGTTTGCCACGGGGGTCACTCGCCGGGAGTCATTTACGTCACAGCCCCAACAGCCTCGGAGCTGAGGGGAGCCAAGAAATGCAGGCTGGGGGAGGAGAGGGGAGGGGGGCGAGGGGAAACATCACACTTGGAGCTCTGTGATTTCATCTCCTCGCTGAAAGCTCGGCTTTCCAACTTGCTCTTCTGCTCCGAGGTGCTCTGGGACCTTCCTGCTGTTTTTACGCTCAGGAGAGCAGGGGAAATTAAATACACGTACTTAGATGCTGAAAGACTTGATTCCCTCTACTCTTGTTCCACGCCTCATTATTTGCAATAACTCCCCAGTTCTAACAGGCCAACCATCAGTTTTTGTAACCTGCTTGGAGTGTTTTGTGCATTTATAAAATGCAAATTGAAAGACAGGCCACACGTGCAATGCAGCCTTCATCCAAGCCAAAATGGAGCTTGGCTGCTTGATGAAGCCAGTTTTTAAAAGAAAAACTGCTACCCCACCCTCACAGTTTATCATCTTAACCCGGCTCTCTGCAGTGGTTTTGGTTTGGTTTTTTAATCAGTATCCACTAGCTGTAGGAAAATGGCTTTTCAAATCTAAGTGTTACTATAAAGAAGAGATATACTCCTACTGCAGTCGCATCTAAAAAAGCAAAGGACCAGATCAGGAGTGGTGACTGGAGTGACCAGAGCATCTCTGTCTGCAATCCTGGAGGCAGGGAAATATTTGCCTTTCCTCCTCATTCCCTTTCACATAAACAGAGAATGACAGGAACGGGTGGAAACATGAGGGCAAGGTAAAAATTTGCCCTTTTTGCTACTGAATTAATTTGCTCATTTAATGGCCAGGGAACTGAGTGTTGAAGAATTCAGTCTTGCACGCCAGATTCAGAGCCATGCCAACAAATTCATGCAAAGCTGCCATGTAATTGCCCAATAAGTGATGAACAACAAAGGCCAGAGCTTTTAAGTGTTCATTTCCAGTCAAGTCAATATTTCAAGGGGGTTTTTTTAAGTGCAGGCATTCTGTAAGTGTCAAACAGAATAGGAAGGGGACACTCAAAACGTTTTCAATTCTTGCTCCACTTTGGGGAACTTGGGGCTTTTGTTTTCCTTTCTGCCTCTCTCAGGGGATAGGAAGCTTTTTACTTCAGTATTACACCCACCTTTCAAAGGTTTCAAATGAGACAGGCCTTGCCCAGTCAGATGCTCACCTTTTTCTTTTTCTTTGTTAAATGCTAGCAAGTCATTCACAAGGCAGGAGATTTTATTTAGTTAGGAAACAGCTGCAACGGAAAGTGACTTGGAAAATATGAGGCAGGTATTTCCATGGAAAATTTAATAGCTACAAGAGTTATTTTGCTAAAATTTTAAAAGTTTAAATGTTTTAGTCTTAGTGTGGGGGTTTTTTTAAGAGAAAAGATATCAAATGTTCCTTTCTCTTACCTGATTCTTGTCAACTCATGATTTGAAAACATGCATCAAAATATAGTCTACTTTAAGAGCTCCTTGTCTTGGAGCCACACAACCAGAGGAGAACTGCACTTTGCACTTTTGAAATACCACCCTTCCAGACTGAGCCCATCATACCAAACAACACCTAAAAAACCATCAAGGACAGAAGAAGAAAGTGAAAGAAATAACCAAAGAAGCGACCACCCTGATGCTTTTAAATATTTTAACTTGCCCAAAATGATGCACATCTAAAAGATGCACCTGCAGGCTGTAAATGCATCCTCTCCACAAGTGCAGCAAACCTCTGTGCTTCCCACCCATGCACAGCTTCTGAAGGAAGGGAGAGGTGGAGGACCAAAGCACTCTGGGCAAACCCAGAGATGTATGAATTCAAGAAAGTCTCTCCGTGGAGAAATACAGATCTTTCAGGTCAGCAATCCCTAATCAAGGCTGAAAATAGCACTTTGGAGGTACGGCGCTCTTTAGAGCATGTTAAAATTAGTGTTATGAGTGCTGAAACTACAGTGGCCCTGCTGGGAGTCCTGTTAATGAGCGTACAGGAAGTGTAGCACTGAAGTCCTGTGGCACAGACAAGCACACACACTCCTGTCAGCTAACCTCTAAACATTCAGTGCACCACATCCAAAGTCACAGTCCTGCTCTATTTTTTGCCATTCTTCCCATACAAGAAACTAAAAATAGGCCCATGAGAACCACGCTTGGGACTTTGCTCTTCAAATGTTTAACTCCTGCTGCAGTCGCATCTCAGCACTGTTTGTGAAGAGATTATTTAAGGGTTTTCCAATGTATAGATGGAGAAGACACTTTATATGTAGACGCACACATGATGAGGTAATGATAACCCTAAGAAATTCGGATACACAGTCTTGCTTATTTATGTATTATCTCTCAAGTTCATTAAGATAAAAATAAAGACATGAAGAAAATGTGGGCATGACCTCATACAGGTCTGAAGTTCAAAAAAAAAACCCCGCCAAAAGTGAAACAAACCCCCCCATTCTTTTGAAGAATCACTGCTATATCATCAAGGAAGGTTACGGAGCTGGGTGTAAAAGAATCCCCCTAACACACTGGAAAAAGAAGAGCTGTTAAATTTAAAATACAAGGTATGCCCATAAGGAAAAACAAGAACCACCTTGCCTGTGCAGCACCTCCTGTCTCAGCTGCAAGGCCTTTTCCACACGGCTGCAAGGCAGCCAAACTGCAGGAAGGTCACACTTGAACGCTGCGAGTGCCAAACAGCAATACAAGCCTGCTAAACCAGCAAACCTCCATCTTTCCCCTGCTCCTCCAGAGAAATGCTTCCCTGGTTTAGGACAGATAACCTTCCTGTTGCTATCAGAAAGGGCACGTGCTGTCGCTGGCTGCAGCCTGCTCAGGGGAGCAGATGGCAGCAGAGGCAGATGGCAGTGCACACAGGTTCTGCAGGGCTCAGAGCACACGGGGCTGCATCTTCCAGTGAGGAAAACAAATGCAGGGAGACCCCAAACTGAGGCTGGATTGACTGCCTCAGAGCCTCTGCTGTTTGTTTTCAGGGGAGAGAAACTACAATGAAAAAGAACTGCTAGGTTTCTGCAGTGATGTCCAGCACTAAAATGGCTGGGAAGGCTCCCTGCACCTTGGCAGGAAACTGCCTGAGTGTTTGTCTCAATGTGCCACCACCAGCCCCACTTTTATCTCATTTCATTCATTAACAGTGGTGCTTTGTGCTTGCAGACCTCTGAACGGCTTCTTACACAGATTTTTAAATACTTTTGGGAAGGAGACTAAACAGCCTTATCTCCTAGGTAAAATGAGGAGACAGAGGGGTAAAAAGTCCCCTTGTCTCCTGCTGTGAAAGCTGAGAGTCACTGCCAGGAAAAAAGCTGGAGTGGCTCAGCTCCAGAGTCATGCTACAGCCACTGCAAGGGTCTGCAAAGGGATAGGGTCACGAGGAGCAGGAGGGGACATGGGACAATCCTGGAAAGAAAACTGTAACAATGAAAGGGGCATTGGGCAGTTAGGGATGCCTAGTGGGACCTGGCAAAACAAAAATCATAGGACCAGAGAATGGCCTGGGTTGGAAGGAACCTTAAAGATCATCTTGTTCCAGCCCCCTGCCATGGGCAGGGAGACCTTCCACTGTCCCAGGCTGCTCAGAGCCCCATCCAGCCTGGCCTTGGACACTCCCAGGACAGGGCATCCACAGCTCTTCTCAGCAGCCTGTGTCACCACCCTCACAGGGCAGAATTTTTTCCTAGTATCTAATCTGAACCCACTCTAGAAGCTGTTCCCCCTTGTCCAGGAGACAGGGAGCTGGGATCAGTCACTTCACAGTGGAAACCAGTGGAGCGAAGGAGACAGGGGTGGAGTAGGGACTACAGACAGGGATCTTCACCAAAACATTCCACCAGTGAACTCCTCAACAGTGGAGTTAACAGCCCAGGAGCAGGCTGGGCACCACAACCACAGATTAAAGATGTGAGCCAGGGAAAACACTTGTGAGAGGAGTCAAGAGCAGTGAGAGTTGTGAGAAATGTGCCAAAGCATTCACCCAACAGAGCACTGGCACATTTCAAACCTTGGGCTGGGACCCATGGACCTCCTACAAAACCTGATCTCTCTGAATTACTGATTCACCTGAAGAAGAAAAAAAGGCTGCAAATAAACAAAGACCCCCTCCACTTTTTAACACCAAAGTCCAATTTTACTTCACTCTTTCTTCTATTGCACAACATGGAGCTTAATGAAGTGGCCACAAGGTGTTTCACTGCAGGGTGAAATACTCTGATTTGGCAGACAGGATAGGTGCTGCCTATCAATGGTTTTGAGTGAGCAGCTGCATTTTCTCCAGTATATATAGCACTGAAATTTAACTCCGAGCAATGGAAATTCTTCTGTCTGTTCCTTTATTTTCTGGGAGCTTTTAACATTCTTCACCACAATGTCTGAAAGCTTCAAAAATATTTATTTGAATAAAACTTCCTAAAGGAAGAGAGAGCTAAGACAACGAGTGTCAGGTCAAATCTGTCTACTAATCTGAAAGGTACAGTATGAGAAGTCCAAGGCCTATTTCTGAGAATTTTTCTTATTATATAATTCTTTCCATATTCAAAAGAGTACCCATTGATCTCTGCAAGAATTCAGTAAATAAGATAAGGAGTCAAGCCGTCATAAAAACTGGAACTCATTAAGAATCTGGATTTTAAACAAGTTGCCTAGTACTGCACAAAAAGTCATCATTCTAGAGCATCATTCACCTACCTTCACCCTGAATTTTTTCCTTCTGCAATCTCCTGACTCATTCTCTAAACATATTCTGGCATCCTCAAAAATGTGATCTGAGAAAATGCTGCTGCCCTCAGTGGAGAACACAGATTTACTTCCAGCACAAGTTTGTTCTGTGCAATGAGTGGATCAAGGAAACTATAGGAAAAAGAAATATGCAGAGACGTGTAGGAGATGTATATCACTTTAAAGGTTTAGGGCAGGAGGTGAACATGAAGGGGATAATGGGATGTAGGCTCGTTAAGCTCATGCAGGCTACCATAATTTTAGCCTTCTCCTTATTTCTGAAAGCTCAATAAATCCTTTTACAATGTTTTTCAGTGGAGTTTTATGAGGTATACAGTCAGAAAAGTGAGACCTGCCTTCATTTCTGTTTCAAGTTTCATGAATATTTAAACGATGCAGCAAGTGAAATCATCCAGTGTGAACAAGCTCAGAAACTGTGACTTGTTAAAGTATAATCAAAAATCATTTTAGGTTCAGATTTTTATTTTTTTTTAAGTTATGTAAGACAAGTTCCATTTACCTGATTCAGTCAAAACATTAGTCTCTAACAGAAAAAACAAAGCAACCCTTCAATCATAAGTTTGGGTAACTACATACTGCATTAATGAAGAAAAAAATAAGGTTAAGCATCTCTCAGAGTTTCTAAATGTATTCTTCATTGAAGACCAAGAGCTTGCTTTGCTCACAATCTGTTTTCCTGGGAACTCATTCTTCAACCCAACAATCTGTAAACCTGAGCTCTCCTTAGTGTTCTTCCAGATGGGTATTTTTGCCATATTTAGTTATTGATGCTTTTATGTCATTTATGTCATTTTGGAGGAAAGAAAGAAAAACCGACAAAGAGCATTCCAAAGATGAATATTTGCACTTTAGGCTTGTGCTTTATCAGCTGCCTAACTTAATGCAGGATGCTGATGTCTGTGCTCAGGTCAGGGGAAAGACAGAAGGAATGACCATTTGAAGCCCAACTTGTACAGTAGCAATCAGCTGGGTTTGTAGGGACTGTAAAAACAAGAGAGGACTCAAACCCAATTTGTTTGTAAAGCCCTCAGACAAGTGACTTTTGCCCCTTCATTCACAGAGTTAATTTTTTTTCTTCCCCTTTTCCTTTAGCAAACAGGCTTCTAAGGCTGAATATTTACATATTCTGAGTTCCAAGAAGGAAAGCTGCAAAATATCAAAATAACTAATTACAAAGAGGATCTTTATATTGAAATACAAAACCTTCCTGCAACAGCCCTACTGCTTACAGTAGCTCTAGTGACCTGGTCAACATGAAAAAATACATTTTATTGAAACATTAACATTTTTATATCTCATATAAGATTTTTTTATTTTTACTTTTTAGCCATAAAAAGCTCCTGGAGCTGAGTTCAAACCAGCTGTTACTTTGTACTGGGCTTCAAAGACCAACTTTATATACCACTGCACATTTAGCTAAAAACATATGCTTACCACGAGCATATTTCAAAAAAACCCCTATGCTTCTTCAAAAACATACAGATCTCTGGCTTCATTTGCTCTTCTGTCCAGAATTACCTATGCCTAAGAATTTAAATTCTATCAAAAAAATGAAGCTGCACTTTTTTTTTTTTTTTTTTCCCTACTCACTCCAAAACAAGGTAGCTAAAATAAACTCCATACATTTTGCTGGCTTACTCAAAACTGTAAATTCCCTCCTGGGTTACTTGAGCCCTCAGCTCCCCTGTGATATCTCAGGGTGGTAGAACCATGGTGTTCTGGTCTACTGATGCTGGCAAGTGTCAAAAGCTCAGGGGAGGACAAAGCTTTCAAGTTTTGAAAAAAAAAAAAGAGATCTCCTGAAGGGTGAGGAAAAGCAGTGGAGAGACCAGGCAGAAACCTTTCCTTTCTGTCCTTCCCCTCTTGCCACTTGGCCCAAATTCTAGCAAGAAGCAGAGGATGGGAATGGTGAATGAATGGTTCATCTTCCACTACAATGCTATTTCAAGCTCCAGATTTCTTTCCACTCTGAACTGACTAAAGTAGTAAAAATTAATTAAGCAGTGACTTTTGAGTACTGCCATGGGTGGGGTGATGGCACAGAAGTCACCACAGCAATCTTGCACGTTTTAGAGCAAGTTGCAGCAAAATTCTACAACGTGAAAAATCTGCTCACTGCTTATGAGAGGTCACCCAGAATTATTTCCTTATGTGGGGCAATGACAAGACTGTGTAAAAAATGCAGAAGTCTTGACTCAGGATAATTACAAATTCGCTGGAGAAACACGGAAATTCTTAAAAGTAGGACAATCTCTGAAACACATAACATTTCATTTTCCTGTGTTGACCCAAAGGATAGGCTGCAGTAGGTAGGTGAGGTGTGCAGAGCTGCCACTGCAGTCATGTTCCACAGACTGTGTTAAGGTTTTCTCAATGAATTGCCTTGTACTGGTCGGAGGGAGGGGGGAAAAAAAGACCCACAAAAACCCCAGAAAAAAATCCCAAGCAGCCGACCGCACATCAGTACCTCTCCTGTGAGGAGAGCTCAGACCTTCCAAAGTCAACATTTTTCTTCCCTCTCTGGCTTGTGGGGGGTGGGGAAGGGGGTGTGGAATTTATCAAACGTTTACAAACGAAACCAAGATAAAGATGAATGTTTCTTTTTCACTTTCATCTCCACAGTGACAAATATGGACTATAAGAAGTCCCTCGTTTCTCCTGTCCGGGCCTGAAGTTGGTTCAGAGTGAGATCTGAAAGACACCACTTGCACTTTTTTTTCATTACATCACTTCATATGACTGTACAGGCAAAGGAGCCTACATGATGCAAGCTAAACCTCTTTGGAGAGGAAGATTGTTTCTCTTGGAATGACTTACAAGCTTCAGAGGCCAAAGGCACAGTAGAAATTCAAGCATTTGAAAACCCAAACATGGCATTTTCTTCACCAAATGCTCTATCTAGCAACAGTCCCCCGAGGAGCAGGAAGAAAGCAGATTCTTCCTATTTCTCTCTCATTTTCCATTCTTCATTCCTTTCTCTTTTCCCCCAGCTCCACAGATGAATAGAAGAAATCCCATTTCCCCCCCATGTCTCCTTTTTGCAGGCAGTGATTGGGAAATGAGCACCTGAAGCAGCTTCCCAGCCCGTTCTGAACATGTGGGCAGGCTGGACACTTCTCCAGCTCTCTCGCTGGCTCCTTTCCATAATGAGCTCAGAAAACACAGAGCCATCCCCAAATATTACAACCACCAGACTGTTCTGCTTCTGCAGACTCCATCAGTGAAAATGATGAAGCAAGACAGGAAAATATCCCTCCTTCCCCTACCTTTCATTTATAATTGACCTCTTTGATCCTCTCTCTGGAAGGGTCTGAACTTTTCCTTGAGGTAGGCCAGCCTAATGACAGGAAAAACAAAAACTCAATAGTCACTTCAAGAAGTGTCGGGTGTAAAAGAATGAAGTCCCTGAGAGAAAAGTGAAGGGGAAACTTGGGAGTGGCAAAACTCCCTAAAAAACTTACCCTGAAAGAGGACAAACCAATGACAGTGTTGTCTTTCTTGCAAGCAAGCAAATATATCTGCATATTTCTAGGTTACTTAAGCAGTGCTTTTAAAAATTACTTGCTAGGGAACCAAGTATCAAAAAAAAAAAAGAAAAAAACCTGTTCAAGCAATATGATATTTTTGAATTATTGAATGTAGTTTTAATATTTCTTTTCAAAAGGAACAGCATCAAGGATCCACAAGTAAAAAGGGAGTACATACTGGCATCTGAGATACAAGTAACTAGAAAAAAATATAGGATTATTTTTCTTAGTTTCACAGAACCTAAGAAACTCCATACATTGCCTAATCATTTTTATCTGTGTTATTGCAACAATAAACTTCCTAGAGAGACACAGTGCTGCTCCCTTGCCACGCTGGCCTTTCAGAGAGTACTTTATCACCACTGCCAAAAGAAAAGTGCAGGCACAAAGGTCCCCTGGGCTACCTGGGTACAAATTTGGGGCCACCACACACAGCGATGAAGGCCAAAGAGAAGCTGCCACATCACTGCCACAGATCAACACTGAGGACTTGCACTCCCAGAGGAACAAACATTTGGCCACACACTGAAGCCAAAGCCCAAACCTGAACCATTCATACTCCTACAATCTCACTACCTGAAAATGTTCATTTTCCATAAATGCAAAAAAAAAACCCTCTTGGGCTGAAATGCAAGCCAATAAGTCACCAAGCTCAGACTGCCCAAAGTTCTTTAAGAAACTAGTACAATTCAAATGTTATGGGGAAACCGCAGTTTGGATTAAAACCTGAGATTTGGATTGAAGGCAGCTTAGAAAACTGACACAGTTAAACATACAAATTTTTGAATCATGAAAAATTTACGTTGAAAAGGACCTCTCAAGGTCACCTAGTCCAAGTGCCTGTTCAAAGCAGGTTAATTCAGGGTGTTGGCTGAGGTGAGTTTTCCACCCCCAGGACAGATGTGCCACAGCCTTACACTGTTCTGGTGTTTAACTACCCTTGCTGTGAACAGTTCTTCTATTTAATCTGACTTTGTCTTGCCCTGCTGATTGCCCTTAGATGTTACAATAAGCACCTTTGAGAAAAACCTGGCTCCCCCTTCTCTTTGATCCCTTTTCAGGTAGACCCAAGAGAGCAAAGAGATTAGAACCTGCTCCTCAGCCTCTTGTCTCGGCCTCAGTGAGAGGGAATCACACACAGCAAGTTACAGAAAGCCTTGGAATGCCTGGAGAGAAGGGAAAGATGCCTTCCACCAGCTGGCCAGCTCCACTCTTGCAAGGGCAGCAGGTTCCTGGTGAGCCCCCATGGCCAGTAGGCACAAGGATTACCCAGGGTCCGGCCTGACTCCTTGCTGACTCATTTCCCTGGAACCTTGGGAGTTAATCACTCCCGAGTGCTAATGGACTGCTGAAAAGGGCAAGTTGCTGCTTTTGCCCTGGTATATTCCATGATTCACAGAATTCTGCTCATAGTGCTAAGAGTGCTTTGACTGAGTACACCGGAACCCACTGATGCCACACTTGAGGCAACTGTCAACAAATTAATTTTCTAGAAGCAAACAAAACAAGGTGTCAGGCTCTACTTCAACAATGCCACCTACAAAACAAAAAACACTTTGCATGGGAGAATGTGTAGCTGTAAGGCTGACAGCTGTTTAAGGGATATTGGCCTAAGGCCACAGTCCTATGAAAATCTATCCGCTGAGATCAAAGCGTTTCTTAGTGCTACAAAGAAAAAGATAACCAGCACTCCAAAATAAATCTCATTTCCCCTGATTCCTAATATGCAACAAAACAGGAAAAGCAAACAACTGCTGGTCAAACCAAACACCTGGTTTGGAGCCCTCGACTCTGCACTCCATCACATTTTTGGACCTGTCATACTGTGAATCAGGAGGAAATACTTTAATTTGAAAAGCAAATGTAATTACACTAAAGAAAGAAGGCAAGTGTTCAATCTGCTGGCACCATAGCTCCATCTACCTCCCAAGCTTCCAGGGCATGCACAGCTGGCAGAGCAAACTGTGCTGCATTTGTGCTCCCAGGTGTTTCCTGCAAGAACTGAGTGACACTGCTTTAGGGGCACCCAGCAAGTGTCCGTGCCATGCAGAGAACCTGTCCAAGGCTTCTGCATCTCCCCCCAAAAAGCCTCTCTTACAGCAAAGACATCAAAGCATGATCTTAACTGTTTAAGTCTTTCCCCCTGGCATGCCAAAAATCTTTTGAGATTCTGCCAAGAATATTTAAATAAGTCTTCCCGTAGAAAAGTGGTAAAGGGGGAAAAATAATCAAAAGGGCTTAAAGAGTTTTCCTTTTCCCCTCCTGATAATTACACAGAATGCATCTCAGTCTGACAACAGAAAAATGATCACCTTACAACAAGAGATCTGTTGGTTTGTTGTTGTTGTTGTGGAGGTTTTTATGGCAAAGGCTTCAGGTTACAGCCTATTACTGTTGTCTTTTTCCATACAGTGTTACACACAGAGATTTGATGAAGATACAATACAGGAGAAGTTTCCCTCGCATTTGTCACATTACTTTTCTAGGCATTTTCTACTGATAAAATCTATTCCAGCTCCATTTCATCCAGTTCTTTATTGTCACATTACCTGATATCAGCTATGAGCAATACATGTTTCAAATCCCACCTACCAAAAGAAAGAAAAAAACTTATCTGTCTGGAACTCTCCCTTACAGACTCCAAGTCGAGTGACTATCCATGGCTTTCTTGGTATGGACTATTTTCCAAGCCTCGGTGAGATACAGACCATTTAACAGTCAATAAAATCATTGGCCAGTCATCAACTGGAAGACTATAAAAAGTTAAAATGATCTTTTGCAGGCAGATACAAGGCACTTTTCTCATGCCTCAAGGCAAAGGAAAGACAAATGCAGCTTCTTTTAGTTTAATGTCAAATCCATGTTAAGAAAAGTGGCTTAAATTAATCTGGTTTTCTTTATACCAAAATGAAATGGGAGCTCTCTGACACTTTTGAGTCCCAGTGGAGGGAAAAATGAGGAACAGTTGAATGGTGGCAACTTTGTAAACTGGTATTGCTGAAATCACTCACTGAAACCCATAGGAGGCTATTTGAAGAACATCAAAAAAACCTTAAAGCCTTTTTTTTTTCCGTGATGCCACTGCAGTATATAAAGAAAATGCACTGCACCACAGTGGTACAAAACACTGTTTTGACACAGGAATTGTTTTATTTTTAATGTACCACATGCATCCTAACACCCTGGAAACAACAGGAGCAGTACAGGATATTTCCTACTTCCAGCAAAGCACAGAGACCACCACTGATATGGCCATCCAGAACTTTATTCTGCTGTGAGTCTAGATACCAACAGACCCACAGAATCTCTTGCAGAAAGATTCAACAGGCAAACAGTTGTCCTATAACTAAATAACCTCTTGTAGATACTAAATATGCAGCGCCAGACAGATGTATCTGACAGGCAGCAAAAAGGACTCATGGACTTCCAGTACTGACATGTCCACAAGTACAGCAACTCTTCTAAATGAAATAAAAGTTTTCTAGAAGGCTAGCCTACAAAGGAAAAAGAAAAGTTACAAAACCACTATTTTTTTTTTTTTTAAATCTGACTGGTGACATTTTAATACTGGCCTGTGGTGTAAACAAACTGGAGTATCAAAGATGAGTTGGATGAATAAATTGTATTACATCAAAAGAAAATAAAGAATTGTTTCAATAGAACACACTACCACGATTTTACTGATCCTATTGCACACTGATCTTAGATGATTGGAGGGGTCTATGATACACATTGATGGCACACCCAAACTAGAAGAGCACACCCAAACTAGCAGAGGTTTAGGAACAGAAAAGCACTCATACCTACATATGGCTCTGTTATATGGCACTGCAAATAAGTGCAAATACAGTAAAATATATGAAAGGACTCATATGGTGAGCAAAATAAAAGCACAGACAGGCTGGAAAATTTCCCACTAAAACAGAATTCATTCCTGAGGTATTCATTTCAATGGAAATATGCTTTTGCTCTTACTGAATTTAATAGGGAGATCTTCCAGTTATTACAAATACAGAAGAAGCAGTTACCCTGAAAGACTGAGCCAGTCAACAACATTAAATCCTACAAGTCTCAAAAGGTTTGTCACTTTTAATAAAAGGCTCAGACACTGTACTGGTAATCAAATCAATCTATAATAACTATTACACCCTACACCAAAGAATGCAAAAGCTCCGTAACCGAGATATGGGATTGTCAGCTCACGTGTATCAGGTGGAATCTAACCCAGGCCAATAGCAGCCAAAACCATTATCTGCCTGATAACTGTTTGGCAGCTTCTGCAGAACAAGTTAGGCATGTCTGCAGCAGGTTATTAATTACCCCCCCACGCCGAGCCAGCCCAGGTGTGGGAAGCTGCCTTGCCACGTCAGTGCGCTGCAGTGTCCAGGCTAATCAGTGGCTGCTTGGGGCACAGTCCTGCTGCTTCCAAGAGCACAGCTGGATTCCTGCACGGCACTTCCCTGTCTAGACACAGCAGCCCATCCAGAGCCAGCACTCCCTGCCAGCCCTGCACAGCTCAGAAAGGTGTCCAGATCACTGAGAGCAAGCCACCATCCTGCTCCTGCTGGCAGGAGCTGGGAGCCCTGACCCGAGCTGAGGTGCTGGGACAATCCTTCCCAAAAATGCTCTCTTCCCAAAGGGCTCAGGACAAAGTGATGAAAACACAGCTGTCTAAACTTGCTCCAGCTTCCCTGGTCTCACTGCAAGCAGCTCTGTGCCGCTGTCTCGTGACGGGCAGACCTCCTAAGGAACGAGAGGCCTTCTAAACTTCCATGCTGAAAACATTAAGGAATGTTACTGTTCCACTTTCCACTGTAAAGGACACAAAATGGTGATACTGGTGCAAAACCGTGCCTCAGGCACTTTCACTTTACTTTTAACGTACCCATTGTGACGCCCAAGCAAGAAAAATAACTTTGTCAGATGCTAAACTGGTAGGAAACTGGACATTGGTTTATGTACTGGTGGTACATAACTGGTGGCAGAGCCCTGGTCACCCTGTGCTCTGACCAATTTATTATGTCCTGGATTTCAGGGCAAAGAGCAATTTTTTCTAGTCTCTCTTGGTACAGCAGATGTGATAATGAATGCAGAACCAACCATTTCAACTTGTCAGCCCTAAAAACTGCAGAAAAGTGCAGGACATCTGCTCGCTCTACTGAGCTGTGAAGGAAAGCAACAGATGACAACCTTATGCTTCCGTGTCCTGTGGCACTTTTCTTAATAACAAGGATCAAGAGGACACTCATAGAAAAAGCACGTATTTATGTCATTAAAAAACTTACTACATCTGATGCTAAAACCAGTGAAACCCCCAACACCATTCCAAATGAGGAGTATAGCAAGTCAAACTGTGGTGATACCTCCTGGGCATTTCTAAATTAAAGCCTAAAAATCAACACATATTGTAGCCATTTCGTATAGATTGCTTTCTGCAGGGAATTTGAAATCATAGCACACCTTGACATTTGTCTAAGGTACTGAGCTATTATTTTGAAGACATACTTATGGCTTCTAGTCTCAACGAAATGACTCACCCTTGCATTTGCAGTTTCAGAATTCCAGCTAAATGGAAATGCATATACAGTCCATAGTGAATGTGTCAGAAATGAAGCACTAAATGAAGTGTAGGAAAGAAAAAAAAAAAAGATAGAAAGAGTGAGAAAGAAATAAGGGTCCAGCAGAAGCTTGGAGGGACGACTAATGTTTCAGAAGTTTAAATCAGAAATACTAGTTATATTCTCATTCCTTAAGTATTTTTCTCTTTGTTTCTTGCAGTCAAACAGCTGCTCCTAAATATTAACCTGATTGTTTTGGGGTTTTTTGAAAGGATTGAATCCCTCTTTTTAATTTCTGCAGAGAGTGGGTCCTACTCCTTCCATCAAGTTGTAATTAAAATGAAAAGGTTCATTTCTACACTTCTTAACACAACAGTTTGGGCAAACTTCACCCCAAAGCAAACTTCAAAAAGGAAGTCTCTAGAAATCATTTGCATTGGTGTGATCAAAAGGAAAGACAAAATAAAGTAGATTTAGGAATTTGATGAGTTACATGTGTGTCTATGAGTGTATACTTCTCAAATTAGCTTTGATCTGGAGAATGAAATCCCAGTATAAAGAATTTCAGACTTTGGTCATCAAAACATTATCTATGTGCATAATTATTATATGAGACCAAAATAAGCTCCAAATTGCCAATAGATCTGTGAGTGGAAAGCAGCAGGTTCATTTCAAGCACAAGACTGTCATCCTTCTCCTCTCAACCACTCTTCCTTGCCCCATATGTTTTTTCTAGGAAAACTTTAGATCCATTTACGAACCGAAAAGGCAAAAAAGCAAACTACAAACTCTCATCTGGGATCAGACTCGGCGTCAGAACTGCCAAGAGTTGTGCTGTTATACTGGGGGTCAGAGTGTGGTCACTGCTAAACCAAATCTGACTGGAAGCAATCTGTAAATTACCTCAGGTCACAGCCCTGCCTTGAGTCAGGATCACTTACGGTGGTGACATTCCTGACAGACCCTTGTTTGACAGCCCTGCTTCCAGGGCCAGTAATCCTGTTCCCCACTAATTTACACAACAGATGATTACTTCCTCCTCCTGAGAGCCTTTTAAGGAGTCATGTTACTCCTCCAGCTTTTTTTGCCTCGGCTCAGATTCTGCCAATCTTTCTTCTGAGGTCGTGTTTTCTTTATCTCCAGTCATTTTAAGAACTCTCCTCTGGACTTGGGTTCATATTTTTCCTGGATTGTGGGGAACAAAATTAGAAAGAACCCAATCTGAAGCCAATGAGCTTTGCAATTTCAGACCGAAGTAGAAAGGTTATGTGATTTGTCTTGCTGATACAATAGTACACTTTAGGTATTCATTATGGCACTAACTTTTTTTCACATCCATATAATGTTATTTTCCCAAGTGTGGGCTGTGATCCACAAAAAAACCCAGATCTTTTTCCAAATAGTTGCTCCAAGCAGGTTGTTTCCCATCCTCCTCAGGATTGCCTAGCTACACTAATCTGCATTTATCAAACTGAGCTGCAGTTCGTTTCCCACACTGAAATAGCAACTTGCTCAGATAAATTTTGGAATTTAAACTTGTTCTGCAAGATAATGACAGTCTCTCCTAGCTCCACAGGGTTTCTGTATTTAATGAACATTCCCTGAGCTCCACCATTCAGCTTGATAGTGAAATTACTGAACAACAAAATCAGCAGTAGGTTTTTTACTTTTGTTTTTCTAGGTGCTTAAACATATTCAGGCTACTTTGCTTCAACGTTTTTTGGGGGGTTTTTTTGAGAACTGAACATTTGAAATTTCCTCTCTTACCTATCTCCCCCTCTTCAAAAATCAATTTGGACACTAATCTACAGGTCTGTCTCACATGTGCTCTCATAAATGGCAGCTCCAAGATATAAGCCCCCAGTTCTTCACGTGTCCTAACCTGGAATTATTCAGTCAAGGTTACCCTAGAATATGTGAATGTCCTCTGTCTAACCTTCCCTGTATAATGCTGTCATAAGTGGGCACATTATTTGTACCAGGCATCTTCCACACAACTGACCTCTTCCATAAAGACAGCTCCTCAACAGCCACGAGTAAATTTCAAAAATATTGGCCTCCCAGTCTCTGAAAGAAGAGGATTGACTCTTTAATCTTCCACTGAGTACTTACATACCATGATCCCCTTTGATTTTGTGTGTATCTTGCTGGTCCCCTCTTAGACAAACCAGGAAAGGCTAAGGCAAAAACTATGGGTACTTCTAGTATATTTCCTCCTTTTTCCTTAGCTCCTAGACTCAGTTCCCATGGGTTGGGTGTGTGCCTATATATTTACATACATGCACACATATGCACACACAAAAGGTGACATTTTTACTTTGCTGTCATTTCTTGTCACTCATGTTGCTTTCCCACCTGGATATACTCTACCTCTTGCTTCCTATTGGTTGGAGTCAAATTCGAAAAGTTTCTCTTCTATTTGTGTTCTTCACCTGCTGAAACAAAAGCCACTTTAACTGCTTGTGTGTCCTCTCAGGCACCATGGTAAAACAGACCTGGCATTCATCCTCCCAAATTCTACAGTCTTTTCTCTTTCAACTGTCACATAAAGACTTTGGGTAAAGACCCTCCTCATATACAAAGGATTTCAGAGCAAGTACAAAATGGTTATACAAGGATACAGCCCTATTCCCTGCTTGCTCTTCTTAAGCCAATTGACCACTTAAATACTAATCTTCTGTTAAAATTACTTACTGGGCCAAGTCTGTCCCAGGTAATATTGCTTATCCATGGCTTCTTCTCTGGTATCCCTCTCACTGCCTGTGCAAAGCAGGTTTTCCAGTTCTTCTCCCCTCCCATTCCCTGCCCCAGATTTTAAACTGCTGCATAGAAATCAGTGCAATATCTGTGTCCCAAAAAAACAATTAGCCACTAATTCCAAACCAGGAAGCCATCATCATTCACAGTTAAGTCCTCCATGTGGATGCAATACACAGCTTTGCTCCAAAGAGATTATATTTCAAATAATTCCCTTCCTGCACTGTAAGTCAGCCAGCAGTCCCACACCATCAGAATAATTAGCCACAGCTTTCTGTTCCTCAGTGAAGATGTACAGGCTAACAGCTTGATTTTAATTCCCCGCTGGAACAAGTAACTAATTACAACCTACATTAAAAGTTAGCTCCAGTAATTTAACAGGGTAATTCTGGAGATCTGACAGACCTCTAAATTATGTGTAAATAGATTGTTATGAATGCTTGAGAAAATTAGATTATATATTTAAAAGTCTCCTACAGAGTAAGTCAAAGAACAGCTAAGCATACGAATCCCTTATCACAGCAATTTCAGTGTTTGTGTTTAATAATCTAAGTCCCATATAGCTTCTGGCCCAAATAAATCAATAGCTATCCAGACAAAAATTCAACTTTCCTCAACAGAAAAGGGTCAGACACTGGGGC
>VYXD01009664.1:1102408-1160555 GCA_013397195.1 Hylia prasina | reverse complement strand
AAAAGAAAAGGGGAGAAGGGGAAAAAAAAAAAAAAAAAAAAAAAAAAAGTATTAAATTAAACTCTTCCGTGTTTCAGACAAGAAAATAGTAATGCTTATTCTGCATAAGCATCTTTTAAAAATACAGGCCTTTATTATCATCATGGGAGAGACAACATCAAGAATCTTTAGGTTTTATTCCCAAAATTTGATAGCCAGCTAAGATAATAAATACCCAACACACAATATTTTACATACATATATAATGATTGCACCTGAAGTTCATTAGTACTTTTGCCTTGAAGAAATAAAGGTTTTCTTTGGTGACCAGTGTATGGCTGCTCCCTGGTCTTACAGTGTTAAACCTGTCTCCCAGAACAATGAGAGACTGGGGGCAGAGGAAGGGAGAGGCAGACTACCTTACTTCATATTAGTTTAAGAATTAGAAATGGGAGGGCATCACCTAGAGGACTGCTGAGAGGAAATACATGAACTGCAAATTTCCTGCTTCAGCAGAAGATCTGTCTTATTTCAGTTCACAGCTACAAGATCACACATGTTAAAAATTGAATATAAAGATTAAAATAATTTCAAAATTCAGCCTGAAGATGTAAGAAGCCTTTATACTCATGCAGTCCATGTCCACAAGACACAAAGTGAGTTTCAAATCGATTGTGTCCTAAAAACCTTAAGCACCTCTCCTTTCACTTTTGTGGATATGTGATAAAAGCATGGCCAAGGCAATATTGCTGCATTTCACCTGGAAGTTCAATGGAAAACTTACTGTCTTCTCAACAGAAAGGCAGAGCATGTCACATTTCCTCAGCTTTAGCACAGAAATATTTATATTTCTTTTCCAACTCCTTTTTCACGCTTCTCTCTTGCACCTGTTCAGACCTAGTCTCTCCTTCCTCTGCATTATAAAGACAATTCTGTGTGCCAAAGGAAATGCACTTGAGAAATCTTGGGTCCAAAAAGCCACAACCACCAGCGTCCATCCTTTCCAAAAGCAGAGCAGGGAGCATCCCCCGAGCTCTGGGGGCTCCCCAGCTGCCCTGCTGGCAGCACTGCCACCTCCAATGCCAATGAAAAACAACCAGGATTTCCCAGTTGTCTGTCACGAGGCACTGAGGCAGCAGGGTACTTCTAAAAAGTGTTTAAAAAACCTCCAGGTATGTGCAAAACAGCTTTGGATAGCACACACCAGGGAAAGTGCAACTTAAAAGGACTCCTGAGCAAGTACAAGGCTAAAAAATCCAGAGGGAAGAGGAAATTCTTGTCTTTCATCTCCTACACACATGAACTATCACTTCTACTTACGTGCATAAGCTTATGTAAGGAGAATAAGCTTCAAGTATATATCTAAATAAAATCATCTGCTTTCAGACTCTTCCTCCCAGATGTTAAAATTAAATAAAGACACTTTGCTACTGGAAGCCAGTCTAGCTGCTGGAATTATCACTGATCAGAGACTGCCTAAAAAAGCTACACTCATGGCATACTAAACCCCACTGGACTACTGGTGACTTTTCCACGTGAATTCACAGGGTGCTGCTACAGTTCTGGTTCTGATTCACAGTTTTGGTTCTGCTGTGGAAAAAGGAGAACACAGCACCTTCACCCAGAGGGTGGCTGTGCACTCAAACAGGCTTCCCAGGGCAGTGGTCACAGCACCAGGAGTTCAGGAAGAGTTTGGACAACACTCTCAGACACATGGTCTGATTTTTGGGGCCATCCTGTGCAGGGCCAGGAGCTGGAGCCAATGATCCTTGTGAGCTCCTTTCAGCTCAGGATATTCTATGATTCTGTACCATGGAAGCCTCAGACATGCAGTTTATTCTGCAACTGTTAAAAATTTGCATTCTTGAGGTTAAGAATAGGCAATTGTTCTCATTCATCAAAATTATAGGCCCTAGAAACTGTTGAACCTATTATGTGTAGCCCAAGGCCAATTGCTAGGCATACAATTGAAAATAAGATTTTGATGTCTTTCAGCCTCTTGAAAGGATTCTTTAAAAACTCTATAGGTTATTTTGATAAAATTCACCCCAACAGCATCACTCAGAAATCAGTTTTATCAAAAACCTGAATGATAAGATTGGCTCAGATTTCTTTCTTGAAAAAATATCCATATCTAATTAAGTGTATAAATCAGACAGATGAAAAAGGAAATTTGTCCCCTGAAGATACAGCCTATGTTATCAACTTCTACCCAAGAGTTAGCCATAAACTCTTTCATTTTACTTCATTCAGCTGTCTCAGTCTGTGGTTGTTGCTCAATTACCAAAATATATTCACTGTGTATTAAAACTGCCTGTACCTCTCTAAGTCAATTCCTTCACTTTTACCAGGGCAAATGCAGATTCTCATAGACATAAAAATGATCCAGATTGTTCCTGCCTTCACTTTCTACACATCAGAACATCTTCCTGTGCTGTGGTTTTGTGTGTTCTGGTTTTAGGCTCAGTCCCAGACTGCAGGAAACCCTCCTGCAAGGTTTCACCTCCTGCACACAACAGCTGGAGGTGGAACAGGTTATTTCATTCAGGGTTTACAACTCCAGTTTTGGAATTTATAACTCAAACAGTCCCAGCAGAACATGGGACAAGCAGGTGTATTGATCACCACAGCATTCACAGTAGGGCTGGGAAATCAGTGCTGGCCATGCCACACACAAGAAAGCCTGAAGGAAATCATGCCACTCCTGAGTTTGCCACTAGATTTGCACTCCCATGGTGGACAGCCATCCTTGCTCTGTTTTGCTGGAATGCAGTCATTCCAGGCTGCCTTGCCTCACCTGCATGTGGGTCAGTTTATCCACTTGCACCCCAGAATCACAGCAAACCCCAAATCAGCTAAATCAGCTTCTCCAGCTGAAGTTGGGTTTTGTGTTCTTTGCTTTAACTTGAGAAAAAAAAAAAATCCCCTTGGAATGTTTTTCATGCCAGCCTGTGGAGACACAGCTTCCCCTTTGCTGCCTCCTTCTATCTGCAGGAGCAAACCCCAGCTCCCCCCACGTGCTGACCTTGGCATGCTCAAGTGGTGGCAGCGAAAGGAGAAAGTTTTCCCTTCAGACACGTGAGAAGCTGCTGCATAAAGCATGAAAGAAAAGGCCATGCAACCAGTAGCACTCAGGAGATAAGGGCATGGTTACACAGACCCAGCTGATAACCCAGCTATCTGCTGCAGTTACCAGATAATGCATGAATCTGGGCTCTCAGCCCCTCCGAAAAACACACAGGCTCTGCTCACCGAGTTTAACACACTCCAGAAACCATTCATTCTTTCTTTGCAGATTCCTGAATGCTCACCAAGCTTCAAGGGTTTGGTACCATCAGGTTATCAGCAAGCACTCCACCCCTGGCCTGTTCTCAAGATGACTTTTGCATCTCTGCAGCCCAGTAATCTTGAACAAGTTATATGAGGAATGAAGATCCTCCTCAAGGGCTGAAACCACCAGATTAATATTTCTGCAGCAGTATCCCTTGACTGAGATCATCCCTGCCACACCTCAAAGCGTGTGCTTGGGTCCCTCACTACAAGAAGGACATTGAGGTGTTGGGAGTGTGTCCGGAGAAGGGCAGCAGAGCTGGTGAAGGGTCAGGAGAACAAGACTTTTGAGGAACAGCTATGGAATATAGAGTTCTTTAGCCTGGAGAAGAGGAGGCTTAGTGGAGACCTTGTCACTCTCTAAAACTACCTGAAACAAAGTTGTAGTGAGGTGGAGGTTGGCCTCTTCCCCCTGGTAACAAAGGATAAGAGAAGAAGAAATGGCTTCAAGTTGCACCAAGGAAAGTTTAGACTGGATATTAGAAATACATCCTCAGCCCCCAAGAAGGAACTCACCCAGCCATGTGCAAAAATCATGAAGAAAAAACCCTCATAGAAGAACGACCATTACTCCCATCTGGCCAGGGCTAAATTGTGACTTCAAGCACCACCCTATCAATGAGTCAAGGCAAAAAGCTCAGTGCAGAGAGATGCTGCACAAGTGTCTGAACAAGACTAACAGACATCTCCAGCTCTAATGCATTTCTCCTTCCTTCCCAAGATTATAGGAAATCTGCACTGAAGAAAAGGCACCCACACTCTACTCATGAGTTTCAGTAATGGATGTGATGCTCACTCCCACACTCTGCTTCAAGACAAACTGAAGGGGATGATTATCAGCTCAGCAAGTTGTTAAGCATGAGCCCTAGGACTTAACACATTTCCTACAGAACATCAAGGGAAAGTCTCCATATTCTCAAGCAAGTCTGTGGCCAATTCACAGCTAAATCTTTATGATGAAGGTCATGCATTCATGGCCAAGCAGGAAGCAAAAGGCACACCATTGAAATGGGCTGAGACTTGTAGGTATCTCACCAGCAAAGGTGCTGGCATTCTCCTGCCTTCCCTGAACTCTCTCTGAGAATATTACCTCCCTTAAAATTACACACAGGCTTCAGTGTCTACTGATGCTGCACCCTCAGCCTCTGCTGCAGCCCAACAGCACTGCTAATACCAGGGCTCCCAACCTGCCCCAGAAATAATGGGGGAAAAGAAATGGGGAAAGGATTGTCTAGGTCACTCCTGCTATCAGCAAGCTAAGCCATAGTAATGACAAGCAGCAGGAGGTCTGGTGAAAGGCTGCTGTGTGTAGAAAGCTGAAGAACAGAAGTAGCATCATGGGAACCCAAGCTCAGGTTGTTTCAAAGGACACTGAAAGAGATTCACAGAGCCAACTTACAAGCATTTGCACATTTCAAACCAAGGACATAACCACCTACTGGTGCAAGTCTCATCATTAACATAAACAAAACCGTACCTCGTACACACACATATGGAATAGTTTGTGTGGTTAAGATAGTTTTTGGGTTCTCTTTCAGGGAACTCAATCACGGCTGACACTATGGTAGAAGGTGACCTTATATAGCATCTGTGTTGCAATGTGTGAATATGTTGCTAGGGTGAGCTAAGGATAGGAGCTAAGCCTTGGCTCTACATTTTCTGGCTTTTTTCAGCTCATGTCAGCCCTTATTGTTATTTCCACACAGGGAGAGGAAGGTGTGATTAAGAGGAAGAATACTCTTGTTTTGCTTGGCTGTTTCTTGGCAGCTGGTGGATTTTGCTAAAAACCTTATCAGAATAAACCTCTTTCGTGTAGTGGAAGCATTTTCATCTACGGAAAAAGATAAGCTGCAACTGAACTGTTCCCCAACCCAACATTACACACAGCCTCCCTGTCAGCAGGAGCTTGATCCCTCTAACCTGCAGGAAAGGAAGACTGAAGTTGAATCTCTTTGAAATAACCTTTTGAGTCAAGTTTCAAGTACTTATTGGGAAATAACACAACCTAGCACACTCAGGCAGACAGATGGTTCACTCCCGGCTCTTAGCAGTACCTCATTTTACCTTTCCTGGAAATACAACCCACCCAATAATTTTTCTTATTTCCCTACTCCCCCTAACACCTATTAAATTGTAAATGCCTGTGTCCCCCAATAAGAACTGAGAGATATATTATTAACAATTTCAAAGTCCACAGACCGTGCTTGTTATTTCTGGTAGACAACAGAAAAGGTTAGCAATTAATCGCTGTCTGCTATTTGCACTTAAAAAGTGGCAATTATTGATAAATGTGTTCCCTCTTCAAGCACGTTACTGAGAACTGGTGAGAAGTCTGGGCTACTACAAAACCTGAAAACATTAACTGGCCAAACAGCTTTTGAGGCCAGAACACAAATACCAGCCTCCCTAATTGAAAAGATGACGTCATTGGACTGATTTATGAAAGGCACTGCTGATGTTTAGATTAGGAAAATTTACTTGAGATGGCCAAAGTAAACTCCATGGCCTTTGTTTTGGATAGTTCAGTTTATGGAGCTGTCATTTAGAAGAGCTATTAGAAATAAACAGATACATGGTGACAGAACCTATGGAGGAGGCTGGGGTGGGGGGTGGAGGTGCTGGCACTGTTTTATTTTTAAACCCACGTACAACTGGCCCAGCAGTGTTTCTTCCAGGCTCCCACTCTTGTCCCTTCTCAGAAGTGAAAAGTTTCCAATACAGCCTTCTGCCTAAAATACCATTAATGATAGCAGCATATGTTGTTTACGATACAGGTCTACTCAGTGTTCCAACAACTGAAATGTAGGGAATATTCTATATTCTCAAGAGAAACAGGCTGAAAATACTCTCCCTGAGTTACAAATATTTGCTAGGCCACAATTCAGGTAGTTTCCAAGAATTCAAGCTGTGGAAGAAATGATTTATAGTCAGAGCAGTGAATTAAAACATTTGGGATGCTTAGAACTATTACCGGTTTATGGACTTTAATTACAAGTAGTTTTCTTTTCTTAACAATTTTTTTTAAAATTTTTTTTTTACTATCTAATATATTTGACATTTACTGCCTTCTCCTGGCTGAAGACTAGAACACAGGGATGTTCTAAGGCACCCTACCCCCAAAACCTTGGATCTTTCCTTGTGTAACAACAAAAGACATGCCCTCCTGCGCAGACTGCATTGAAACAGGTTGCTTGAATAGCAGCAGCCAAGTGGCATCCACTCCCAAAAGAAACAGCAGAAACTCCTCCAAGATCTGACTGCCAGGCCCTGTGATGCACAGTGAACGCAATTTTTCTTTCCTGCATTTACACAGGCTTTACCTGTTTAACCAAAAACGTGGAAAAGCTGCTGTCCAGCTGAATGAGGGCTGCTATAATCCACTAGTAATGCCAGTGGATCCCAAATATTTATTGCCTCAGCTGTTCAACGAACAGCAAGGGGTGTGTGGGGGGGTGTGTGTCAAAAAAATGTCTGATTGCTCACACAAATTATGGGCTTCAGATAGAGTCACTGCTAAAGAGCATCTATAGGTGTTTGGAACAATTATACAAAGTTTTGGGTGAGACCGGAACAGAAGGAAAAATATCCAGAAGAATACAGGACTAAACTAAGTGGTAAATGTCATAACTGCCTTGTAATAAGGGAAAGAATAAAAAGATGTAAGGGAATAGGCAAGGCAGTTGAAGGAGGACACCTGTTTCAATCATTTCATAGGACAGCAGGAAGAATTTATCTAAATGTTGGTTTTGGAGCCAGAAACTCTTGCATATGGTGGGACCCAAGACCCCATCAGTCATGGCCAGAGTAAAAATTAACTAGAGAGATTAACTAGACGCCTTTTAAGTATCACACAACTAGACTTAACCTAGAATAATCAAGCAGGCATATCAAATTAATTTAAAGCCTCTCTCTTCCAGGTGCTGTACTCAAAGTATGAGGAACCCCAAAACAATGTCACTTGTTGATCACAAAAATATCAAATGTTTTCTTAAATCTTCAAAAAACCACTGCCATATTGAATTTCCAAAGACTTTCACCTGTCTTTGGTGGGTGTTCTCTTCAGGGAAAAGGGATATTTGTGTAAGGGGAAGTTCCCACCTTATTATAAGTGCAATCAAAAAAGCAAGCAGACCTCAAAATTCCCAGCTTTTTTTATAACCATGAGTAGAATTCAAATCAGCTCACAAGTAATTCCTGAGAATTTTAGATAAGTTAAGCATTAACTGCTGAGGGGAAAAGAGACTTATCCAAAAAGGATTGCTGTGTTTTCTACCCATTGAACCACAGTAGGGCAGACTCTGCCCTGTAACCCATTAAAGTAACTCCAATTGGCTTCAGTGGTTTACACTGAATTTTTAATCAATGTATCTACATTAATCTTTCAGTAAGCAGCTTTTCAAGGCCTAGCACAGTACAAGAAATTTCATACATGCTACTTCAAATAGAAATTAAAGTGAAAACATTTAAACAAAACCAGACAAAGCCAGGCAAAAATCCCCTACAGCTTCCCAAAAGCACAGTGTAAGGAAGACAAAAAGAAGGCAATTTCAAATACATAATCTTATCTAAAAAGCCACCAAAAGAAACATCAACATTGCTTCCCCCCACCCCCCCAAAAAAAAAACCCCAAAACCAACCAACCAAAGAAACAAGCCACAAAAAAAGAGAGAACAAAACAAGAAATCCCAGTGACATCTCAGAATAAATAACAATAAAGCCTCTGCTGATTAGTAGTGCACTCCCAGGGCTCCTTCTCCACTTTCTCCAAATACAATGCGGATTTCCTTCCTCTAACTGGCCACGTGGATTTGAGAAACTGATAGAAATTGAAGACCTTTACCATCCTCTCCAGGACAACTAAAACTGTTTAACAGGTTAGAACCCAGCCTTTTGTTTGCTTTCTGGAGGAGGAAAGGGAACTTAATTAGGCATCTTCCTTCAAGGAAAACAGTGCAATGGTTTGCAATGCCATTATCTCTATTATTTACTCAAAAATTAGGTATTTAAAAACAGTATACAAAATAATTGGCATCCATAATTATAGGAGTTGCTTATCTTGAAGAAATTGTAGTCATTTACATTAAAAAAGCAGCCTCCCTCAACGAAGTGCACCTCCTGACATTTCACCTCAGTTTTGACATGAGTAGCAGCAATGTCTTCTTAATTTTTGCTTTTGCAAAAAGCCCTTAATGATGGTTTAAAACTCCAGTATTACCTGTAAAAGATTGAAATACCTTCCCATAAAATCTTTTTGTAGACATTTAATAGTTTGTGTCTGCAACAGAAAGACAGAAGGCCTTCTCCAGGCCGACTGAGCAAATCAGCAGAGCCAAGATTAAAACTCTCACTCTCTGAATGCTTTGAATTTAAGAAACTCACTGTTGGAATGGGATAGTTTTTAAAAAAAAAAAAGGCTCCTTCAGACATGCACACTCACTCCCATCAAAAAAAGTGCCAAACGGCATTCCATGAAACTTTCCAAAAAAACCTTCTGGAATGAGAATATGGAAAAATTTCAGCTCTGAATCGCCTGCGAGTTCACAGCTCCTGTTTTCACATACTTCTAACAATAAATCTCCATTACATAACAGCAATGTTGCTCTTGCCATAGGAAATCTTTCAGATGACTTCCACGTTGCATGTGGCAGGTCGTGCCCTGGCTGGAGCGAGCAGAGGCAGCTCCAGCAAAGCTGTGCCTCAGCTGACAGCAAGTGATAATTGACTTCCATGTCCCTCAAAAGCTTCCACAGCAACGTCACAGAGAACACTGCAGTTGTGCCTGCTCCAGTCTGACAAACTTGAGCTATTTCACAAGATTTTCCTCAGTTTAACAAAGGGGAGAAAAAAAAATAAATCCTTCTACTTGGTTGACTACAACCAATACACTAAATCACAAAGCAATTGGTGTCAATGGACACTATGGTACAGCTGCACCCATTTAAAAGAACAGCTGCTCAAGAAATAAAAGCACATTCTTTTCATCCAGCCACAAAACTTTCAGAAACATGAGTGACAAATCTGCTTAAGTGAATATTTATTAGCAACACTAAGGGCTCCTCCTTAGATCCCCAGTGTTTTTGTTCCAGGCCCAAATCTTCTCTCAGCATAAAATTACTCATTTTTTGTGACTGTCCTGGCTTCTACGAGCAGATGCTTTTGCCAAACATTAATAATAATTATTTGTCTTCAGATTCATCATATAGTCAGTGTCACCTATACACATGAGGGTGCTCTTATAAGACCCCCCCCCAATACCAGGCTGCTCTTTGTAGCTGTTCCTATGCCCACATGGAACCCCCACCAGGCTCAGCTTTACTGCAGGCATCTGGGATTGTGGCAAAGGAGGAGGTTTTACTTTTTCCCATGGCCTCTGTGTCATATCCTGTTTCTCAGAGTCCTCCCATTCCCCTAAACATGACTTATCTCTTTCTCAGACTCCAGGCTGACTATCCTGCTGACAGTGGAGCAGCACGGATGCCAGCTTTGCATGTAATTACATAAAGGCTTCAAACCGTGCTCCACTGTTTCCTGGCCTTTGGTGATTCTAAGAAATAAAAACTTGAGAATTTGAGGTTTCTGAAATGTTCTGGAATGCAAGATAGGAGTATTATGCAGAAGTGCTGTTTATATTTACTTGGTTTACGAAAGAATTTAGTTCAAATAAACCTTGCAAGCGATAGAAGTAAGAAAGTATTTGCAAGACTACACTCTAAAATGACTAAAATGTGTTACCAAAATGCACAAGCACAAGCCAAGAGCAAATTCTGCTGTCCTTAATCAAGCAGGATGACCCTAAAGCTACTGGAGGTCTAGGACAGTTTACAAGAGGAGGAAAGTGGATCTTTAAAATGTTGGTGTATGGCAACAGTAAAATACTGACCCCCTATAGAGCCACTTACATCTGGGTCTGAGAACAGATGCTACAGCAGCACCAAAGGTGGGGTGAGAACTGGTGGGTTTGGTTTGTTCCTTTTGGAGGCTTCTTTCCTTCCCTGGAATTAATCCAGGGACAGCATATGGAAAATAGGACACAGCAAAAAGGAAGGAGTGCTCCTGAGAAAAATATTCTCAACAGATCTGTGCATGGGTCAGGAAATGGACAAGTGACCCCTGCTCGGGAAAGATTTTATCAATGAAAAGCTTTTTGGTTTTACAATCAGCATCATTGCAGAAGGGTGGAAGAAGGCAACAGAGCTTATCATATCTGCTGCATTATCTCTCAGCTTTACATAAGAGATTTAAAAAACTGCTATGGAAATGCTGGCCTTTAATATACAAAAACCTTTTAAGGAGGATCACAGAGCAGGAGTGAGTATCTGCTAAGACATTCCATCTGCTGAAGCCAGTGGCTCAAGCAGTTTCCTCAGTGCAACCTGAAGCCTTTTCCAAACACACACTTTGCTCGGCTAGCCAAAAAAGAAATACAAGATGTGCTCACATTTGGCCCCAAATGAAAGCCTAGAAATTATTATGGGTTCTAGTGAATATCAGTAAAAACAATCTTTTTCTTTCTTAACCATCCTCCCCCAAACACCTCTAAGGAACAAAAATTGCCTCAGTGCTTACCCAGAAACACACATAAATAAATTCTCTATAAGCCTGCAAAAAATGGGTGATCAAGTAGTCCCAGAACAGGGGAACCCAAAAGCATCACTTAGTGAAGTCCTGGAAGGGAGAAGATAAGCAGGCAAGGGGAGCACAAGTGACCAAAATCAGGGCTCAGTGCCAGCTGTGAGGTCAATTCTGGTCTCAAGTATGTAGGCACACATCATTCCTTTATAAAATGGACTACTGCATTTACACAGCAGAGCAGCAGTAGCCAGCTTTAAGAGATTCACTCATAAATTTGGCACAATACACACACAAATTCAATGTTATACAGAGCCCTTTCTGGACTCAAGGGTGAAGGGAACAAACAACTTGTTTTCAGCTACATCTGAACTGCACACACAGCACAGAGAGTAATGGTTATGTATTTTCCTATTCTGAACTGACAAAAGAAGGTGTTGGCTAAAAATGTAAGGTTCACATTATTGAGCTCAGTTCAAATATTCCCCTCATTTAGACCACAGACCTCAGAAATGGGTCTCATTTTTCTTTCCCTCCTTTTTGAAAACCTAAGGCAGTAATTCAGACATGCAAATGTAAGAACTAGTTAAATTTTAAAGTATCTTCATACCAGGAGGTACCAGAAGAGGTTTCTAATTTGCTTTTCCAACAGACATAACTATCCACTTTTTGAAGCAAATCACTTCCAACAGTGCTGCAGGTACAGAGGAAGGAGCTGAACCCATATTTTTTTAGATAGGATGATCTGATAAAGTACAGGTGTTGAATAAAAACCTCAAGCAACCACACAAACTGGCTGCCTCTAGCCCACACAAGTCCTTTTGCATCCTTAGATTGCCATGGCTACTTCTCCAACCTCTTTGGAGTCTCTTTCAAACACACACAGATCCACTCCAAACTCATTTGCTATCTTTGCTATTTAAATGAACTCCATACAGCCCCCAACATTTACAACTGAAGTGCTAAGAACAGACATGATAGATGAGCAGCATGTATATTTAGCAACAACTGGTTATCTAACTTCATTCTTCAAAAGAAGAGCCTACATCCAGGCAAAACAAAGCAATTAAGAAGTAAATGGTAAAATGTATAATGCATTCAACTTCATCTTACTCTCTGAGTCAGTGAACAGACATAAACCATTACTGTCACTGGCCTATGTATGAAATTTTTTGTCTTCTCTAACGGCTCAAGGATAAAAATCATCCAAGGAAATCCCATATTTTAAAAAATACTTTTCTACACCACAGTTCCACATAGGTAGAATTGGTATCAGTCATGCCTAGCAGTATAAAAAGGCTGTGGACCCTTTTCACCACCTCACTTTAACTAACAAGTGCTTTACAAGCAGTGGTAGCAACACCCTGATGGTTTACAATTCCCAGTTCCAATAACAATGAATCAACAGCACGTTTGGACCAGCCCATGAGCCATCTGAAAACTCCTAGGGGAGACTTTCAAGCTGTCTTTGTCACATTCACAGGGGTTGTGGCTGTTGCTTAAATTCAGCCTTCAAGGCTTTGGCACTCTGGGCACGGGGTCACTGCTGCCGCAAGCGGCTTGGCAGGGAGAGCATCTCCCTGTCGGGAGAGAGGCACGCAGCCAGAACCTGCACCAGCCCATTCATGCATCCCAACAACAGCCCAGACAGCTGCCTTCCTTTTTTTTTTTTTTTTTGTGTCACTTTACAGCAGGACTGGCCTCTTAATGGGTTTGCCAAAATAAAAGCAAGAAGCTGCTAGTCACGTTTAAGACCACAAGTGTCCCCATTTGAGACCGTGTTCTCCATTATTCCTGCTATTTGACGTGCTTTCCCTTTGCCCTGAGACATTCTTTCCATTGAATTTCCAACAGAATGAACATAAAACAGACCTTAAAAAAAAAAAAATAGCCATTACTCTGAAATAATAAGAAACAGACAAAGCCATATTTTGTCGGCGTAAGACAAATTAGTGGAATTTAACACATAGCCTGATGAGTACCTCCCACCAAAGGATCAACCATAGACAGGTGAAAAGATTATCAGTAGCCATTGCCAAATAAAAATTGTTATTGAAGCTAAGAGTAATCCAGTTTCAAGGAAAGTTCCAAGCAAAGACTAAGAGCTTTGCAATGCTAGCAGAGTTCCACGCTTTTTCAGTAAGTCAGGAATTAGAAACTTGTTTGTTTTATGAAGAGGAATGCATAACACTCTTGACCATGACAGGGAAGAATTGGAACAGATCACACCATATGTCCTTTCCAGACCTAAGATTTTTAATGTGACTGGATACTGAAAGCAAGATGATCCAGATGGTTATTTGTTAGCCTGTTATCCTGCCCTTATGATTCCCTCTCTCCTTCCCAGTCAAGTGTACTTTCTCTCAGCTTCCAAAGCACTTTCAATCTCAAATGAAGCATGGTCTCGGGAAACAGTACATCATTTCAGAGGGCTAAGTTTGATGTAAATTGTACTTGAAACAAGATAACATTTTAAGCGATCAATTAATCTGGTCAGCATTCTGAAATGCCCAGTTATATGGATAACATAATCATGCTGAGAGCTTGAAAGCTGAGCTAAATGAGTAATGAAATTCTCTGGCTTCGTGGTACAGTAAAAATGAAGAAGGGAAGTGGGGGGGAGCAGAAATAATCTTAGGCCAAGAAACAACAAAATTTCAAAGTAATCCCAAGAGCAGGTTCTTCTCAAAATAAAGATTTATGTCATTTTTGGCTAGCACATATTTCTGTTAATCTTTAAAAAGTGGAACATAATTTAACATTTAAGTGCAAGTGACAAACTCCATTTTGAAATAAGGTCTGACAAATTCTTTACCTAGCTCATTTGGTATTTCTAGAGTTCATCCTATTGTCGCCTTTAATCCCTTGGCTGAAAATACTCAAATCATGTTAGTCCTCTTCATTTTCTTAAATATTTGTTGCGGGGTGACAAAAGGGACATGCTACTCTACTATCTATGCTTTTCTTTGCACAAGTCAGCAAATGCTACTAAGATGCCACTGAAGCCTTAAAGACTTCACTCCCAGATGATGCCCACACAGCTGCTGATGCCAACATACAAAATCCAGGGGAACATGAAAAAACCAGCTTATCCTGAGTTCCAAAACTACTTCTCTCAAAAGTGCTGCACAGTGAAACTGAAAAACCCAAATGAATCTTTAATTAAAGTGTTTTATAAGCATAGAGTAACTGAGGTTGGAAGGGACCTTTGCAGTTCATCTGGTCCAACTCCATCCAAAGCACAGCCAATTTAGTAACTTCATGTTTCTCGTACTTTTTCAAAGAGACAACAAAAATGAGCACAACCACAATAATTTTGAAAGGGATATCAAAAGTCTTTGTCACTTAGATAAAAACAGAGTGTGCAAAACCAAAAAAAAGTAATAAAATACAAGCCCCCCATAAGTGCTTTCTGTGTTACCTGCTGTTGATTTAACACTCACCCTTTACAAAACACACTTAAGTCTAAGAGGAGGCAGGATGTGAAACTTAGACAGGAATGAGATGCTGGCAGATGAATGAAGGCACCTCAACATTACTCTTTCCTCTTAATGTATTTTTCTTTCCACCGGCGTCCAAAATGCAGACACTTTACACCATTCTTTGGCAACCGATAAATTAAACCAAAAAAGGGAATGTCTTTAAATGCCAAGTGCCTCCATGTTTGGACTTTCTGAAAGTCACACTTCTGGCATGGGCAAGTCCCTGAACAGTTCATTGCTGTTTCAGTTCAGTGTCCCTCACCCAGCTGATATCAGAAGTCTCAGAGGATGGCCCAAGAGCTCCCTGACCAGCAGACACAGTACTCCTTAGTCTCTGGGAAGGTCTGTTCCTAAGCCCTAACATTTGGATGTAGTTCTCAAGAATGCTGCATCATACTCCTTTCTGACAGTTTTGCTTTTCTCTCTCTTAAAAAAACAAAACCAAAAATCCCCCAAAAATCCAACAAATCTTAAACGTTATTTTTTTCTTGTAAAACCCAGATCACCAAGAAGCTCACCCATAACATGATAAATTTATCTGTACACTTTAATGTCAACAAAGGTACAAACAGGCTGAGATGTGAGATGCACAAACTTGGGCTTTTGTCAGGGCACCCATGAGAAAATTACAGTCCTCCTGTGTGACCTTTAACAGGAATCTCAAGTGCAATCCTTTCATATAAGTTGAGCTGAGTAACCGTGAGGACAAGACTCTTCTATAATCAGGAGAGAGGGACAGGAAACTCCTGAAGGTAATTCACCTTGGGGTAAAACAAGGAGAGAACTGAGAGCAAAAGGAAGTGGAAGAGAGTAATGAAAGGTTTCTCAACAAGACTCAGGAAAATAGCACAACACTTAATTTTCCTTGCAGCATTCTAAGCCCTTTAAAAGCAATACAATTAAAACATACATATACCGAAGGAAACCTGAGAACAGAGATAATACAACCCTTGGGAAATGGTCAAGCTAGAGCTCAAAAACTGTTCTTTCTGAAAAGTTCTCTCTGCCACATGAGAGATGTACATATATTTGATCAGAGCCAAACAAACAAAACTCACTGTGTAGTTTCATATTCTGTACAACTTATTGTTATACTGTATTGTTAAATACTTATTAATTGTCATTAATTTTTAGATACTGGAGGAAAAAAACCACTGTTTTTGAACATGAATGGCAGCAGGGTGCACTTACTATTTCTCCTTTTCAAACATATCTTTACACTTGACTTAAAAATGTAGAATGGGAGCATAATACTCCATTCATTGCTAACAGCACTATGAATGAAAGGCTCTCTGAACATCTGTTCAATGATGTTTAATGCATGGTCCAATAAGCATTGGCATTTCCCGCTCACAGATTTGTAGGAATTACATATGGGCTACAGTTCTGTTGACAGATCCTTGCTCTTCTGGAAAGGCTCTGCCCAGTCCTCGAGGCTTTGGTTTAATTCCTCACGGACATCACCATATGCTTGCAGCTCTGGCTAGTTCCACTGAGCCAGGTCTGATCATGGCATTGGATACACATTGTCTAAATACCAGAGAGCATCAAAAGCCACTTCCCAAATTAGCTGTTGCTAGGAGAGAAGGGAATGACAGAGAAACACCAGAAGCAGAAACACTGGGGGTTTTTTTCACAGAGCTGGCGTTTATCATAAAGTTTACATAGTCAGGTCCACAGTCTCTTCCCAGCCCCTTAACTCATAGAATAGTTAAAGCAGCAATCAGAGAAAACAGCAAGGAAGCTCAGAAATCAGCTTCCTTATTATACAGTGGGGCATAAAAAAACCAAACACCTCGATTTTTTTATAGTCCTGGACATGGAAATGCAAAGCACGTTAAGTTAATTTTGATTTGCACATGAAAGCACACTCACTCTCTATTTCGTTATTTAATCTTTTAAAATCCAGGAGGGAAAGTAATTTTACTTCAGGGTAGTAGAAGGACAAGCAATAGAGAAAACTTTTCAAGGCTTATTCCTTGCATTTGAATATTCATGGAGACCAAAAGACCTGAAATTTATGCAGTATTAGTCACACTGAAGAGGTCCAACATAATGACAATGCAAGAGCTAACACAACATCTGCGTGGAAAGAAACCTGACCCAGCATAAGTAATATCTTTCTTGGTTTGTAAAGCTCCCTGTGGACTTCCTCCAACATACTTTGTGGATCTGCTCTCTCTCTATTCCCCTGCTGCAGACTTGCACTCATCCCAAGCTGGCTGCCTTCTCAGCTCTCTGCATAACCTCAGTGCTCTGGCTGCTGGAGCCAACTCCTCTGCAGCTCCTGCTGCCTGGAGTAATCTCTCTGTCATCTACACCTGCACAGCTTTTCTCCTCCCTCATCCTCCTCCCCTCCGCTTCAGGAATGGCATTACACAACCTAGCAGTGCTGAAACACAATTCAAACCAAGAAAAGGGGGCAAACTCTGGTGAAAATAAAGCCACTGAAAACAATGGGCTGTTACCCGGCATACATGATGGTGGAACATGAAAAACAGCAGGATGAAAGGCAGGAGTGCATGCAATGCATTTCAGGATGACGAAAAGTTGAGGAATGAGCCAGCTCCAAGTCCTTACCAGGCACAGAGGCTGCTGCACTAATCCACTCTGTTCACTGCTTGTTATCCTGCTTGGCCCTTTTCTCTTCCAGAAAAGAAACCTTCACTGGATAAACACATCATTTAAATATCAGCAAACTCTTCTGTGTACTTAAAACAAGTGATTTTAGGGTGGTGACTGGCTGCTTGAACAGCCCGTGAATGAAGCCATCCTGCTCCTTGCCCCGATTCCCAAATTATGTATATCACTCTCACCTGACACCTCTGCCACCTGTACTTGCTGCTCCTTGACTAAATGCAAATAAATTACTGAGCACCACATGGGCAATGGAGAACTGCCCTTCTGTGGGAGATCACAACCGTGGAGAGCACAAAATCATGCACTGTAATATGGTGATCTGACAGTGGGGAAGAACAAGCTGTAGAAGTGAGGGACATGCAGACAACTCAGCAAAGACCTGAGGGACCCAGCTGAGATACCAGATCCTGTACACGTACTGAACTTGAACATAACAAACAGAAAAGTAATGGAAAATGTTGATTAAGGTCCTCTCACCTTTGGCTGCTTGGAACAGGTCTGTATTTCCCTGCTGTCAATATGCTTTTCACTAGACAACATTACAGATCAATAAAAATGTGTCTAGATTACAAAATACTTTAGACAGTCATCCTTGAACAGTAGATTTTTACCAATTAGGTTTGAATTCACAAAACTCACACCAGTGAATTAAATTGTAGCCTTTGGTTTACTCCAAGCCACCAGGTATGGAAAGTATGGCAGGAACCTTAAATATTTGGTCCCTGAGCTCTGCACATTTTATAAGCAGCAGACATTTCCATAAACCTGTTCACCTCTTGAGACAAAGAGACCCTTATGGCATGTAGGAAGCCTTTCCAATCTGTACTTTTTCTTTCAAAATAAATTTTGAAAGAACGCACAAAATGAAATAAAGTGATATAGCAGTCTTTTCCCATTACCCTTGGTGGTGATCAGGACACATTAAAAGATGTTTTGCTTCAGAGAGGTTGAGCAATGGGATGCCTTACAAGGACAGGGGAAATATCAAGTCATTCATATCTAAAAGGCCAAAACAAATTCCACAGTTGCAGCAGTAAAATCTAAGAAATTGAAAAATACAAACATTAGCTGAATATTTCAAACAAAAGAAATGGAAAAAAAATCAAATTAAAATACACTCTGGAAGGCAAACGGTAACAACAATCCAAATACTAGATGGAATATTGTAATATTATTCAACCTATTCCAATTGCTACCACTACATTTAAACACGTTTTTAAGACAATCTTCAACTACATGTTGATTTTCTTCTACAAAAAATGTCTTGCTCATGTCAAGACCCCAAGTTTCAGACAAAAGAGAGAGAAGTGGGGTTTTTTAGAAAAGAAGAGCAACGCAAAAGAAACACTCCCACATCACTTTTAACATGAACAGTACAGAGATTCAGCATTCACTTAAAGGCTTTACCTTCCACCATCTGTGACTTAACTTTGCTTATTCTTTAGTCATGTTTCACTTATTGCTACATGTTGTGAGGAACAGAGGAGAAGGGCTGGGGGAAAGGCACTTAATGACAGTAAGCAGAGTACTTGCTAATTTAAATAACTCCCAGAAATGTTCTTATCTACTGAACAAACATTCCAGTGTTTTAATTAAGCCAAGCAGACAGAGATCAAGCGAGCATGTATATGGCAATTTATGAATAACTCTCAGCAGTGCAAGATGCACTTTTGTTCCTGAGGCCAAGCTAGCCTTTCAGTCATTGTTTCCCCCTTTAAGTTAGAATACACAGGGAAAAACATGGAGAGTAAGTTGCATGGAGGTTTCTTAACCTACTTTGTTACTTCCTCTATCATTAAGTGTTTTTAGCAGGCAGCTGAGTAGACAAATCACTAGTAAAACTTGGGTTTTGTGGTTTGNTTTTGTTTTTGTTTGTTTTTTGTTTTGTTTGTTTGTTTGTTTGTTTGTTTTTAATCTGCTGCTATGGAAGCAGAGCATTGAGTAGTAGACATTTCAAAGATTTATCCAGAATTACCAACAGCTTCTCAAAAGGGTTAAGGGCACAGGAACCAATGCCTGTGTGCATTGCTTTGGCAGGAAGCTGGAGACCAGAGTGAGCTGCAGGGGTGTCCCTGACACAGCTCTGCACAACCACAAACTGCACAATGCCTCTGAACACACATCATCAGGCTTCTGTAGGAAGAGGAGTCACACTGATTTCTTTGCTCAGCATCTGTCACTGCTCTGCATCCAGTGCTAGAATTACACAGGAGTGCAAAAGGCAAGGCTCAGATGGGCCATCCAACAGCTTCATTACGGCTGATATTATTCCTATTGATTTGTTTTAAGAGAGAAACCTTTATCTCCAGAGAGCACAAAAGGAAGAACACATCCTTGGTCACAACCTCTCACAATATCTGGAGTCTCAAGTCAAACTGAGTCAACCAGCAGTGCATTACTGAAGATAAATGTAGGTGAGTGCATCTTAAACCAAATATTTTCCCATGTTAAGGAAAACCAAATTACCAGGCATTCTGAAACATGAGCAGGGAGATGAAGGTGCAAAAGGTTGCATCAAGATGGCAGTCATGCAGAAGTGGAGCAATTAAATGACTGAATAAGGAAATGTCAGAACAAGTCTAGTCATAAGATTTTTTATTTTTTTTTCACATAACCTTCCAAGTGATCTGTTCTTCATAATGTAGAGGAATGGAAGAATTTTCCACTGCAGAAGAACCTATGAACATACTTCAGAAAATGACTTCAGCAAAAAATCGGGGTAGGATAAACAGGTTCTTCCTTCCATTATTTGATAGCACAGTTCTTTCCCCTCCAAAGCAGCAAATACAGTTTTCCAAAACTGCTCTATTACATCACAAAACTGTTCTAGAATACTTCACTTTTTAGATATATGTCTGCTCTCCCATATCAGCATAACAATTTCAGTTGAAAGCAGTATAGAAAACCACCAAACTTATGCCTTACAGTCATCTTTAACTTATCACCAGTCATATAAATAACTGAGGCTTCTATTTCAAAACAGATTTTAAATACCTCAATGAGTCAATCAAAAATGTACAGGAAGATGTTCACTATATATAGACCAATTTAAAACCCACAGCTCTACACAAATTTCACTGTGAATCCTTAAAAAGCATAAAAAGGCAGTAGAACCACTTTTCTGTATACATCGAAAGAAGAGGATAAAAAGGAGACCAAAAAATTACAGAATTATCTGGGAAACCAAGACTGGTGACTCACGAAAATAATTTATGTTTAGGTTTAAAATTTGGGAATCAAGAGTAAGGACCCAAACTCCTTGCATTAAAGTCTAGGTTTGCATAAAATTTCAGGAGAGGGGACAGACCTGGCCACAAACAAGACACACATGGATGCTGCACAGCTTTTTCTAGGTCTGTAAACCGAGATTAATACCCAAAAGAGCTGTTAAATATTCACTCTCTTCAGTGTTGACTCTCACTTTGTACTGGCCCTTGATTTAAATTCATCTGTCCTTTTTTTAACCTCCTAGATGCATGTGTTCATATATTCCCCATTCTCAAGAACTCAAGAGAAAAATCAAGCACGAATGTAATTATGAAAATCCCCTGAGTTGCACATGGAACTTCTTCTCATGCAAGAGACACAAATGATTATCCTTTAACATCTGCAACCAAAAAGATTGTTTCACTCCCATTCCTTGTAAATATTTAGAAGTCTAAAATTAGCATTATTTTAAAAATAATGTTTCACGAAAAGATTTTAGGCAGAAAAAAATGAGCATTTTAAACCTTCTCACGTAGAAACTTTACATACACCATTCTTATAATGTCTTTTGCATTTGACTAAAACATTTGACTTATTTCTCAGCCATTTTAACCCTTCATCTCTCAGTCATCACTATTAAAAGGTTGCTATGGGGAAAAGAGGGTAATGGATTATATACCTTGATAGCACGCAGGCAGTGTGAAGGACAAATCAGCAACCAGGCAAGTTAAGCATGGAAGCAAGCTTGGACATAACTCTGGGCAGGAAAAAATTCAGATAATCAGCAAGAAGCAGTAGGAAAAGCATAGAAACATCTTTTGGTAGAAAGAGAGAAAGGAAGCATAGCTTTTTTGGGGGTAAGGAAAAAACAAGATACAGCAGCTTCAGGGAGTTCAACAGCTTCTAGACTCTCACATGCAAAGCAGGCATTTATGATGGGGAAGATTTACCTGTGGGGACTAAAGAGACAGCCACCAAAATGATGACTGTTCTCAATACTTTAATGCTGAGGATACAGACAGCACTAAACATGAGGAGTTAGAAAGCTCCTGAGAAGACACCTGGAGCACAGCAAGAACAAAACTCCTTATGGGTAACAGGTCCTCGAGACAAAAATATAACACAGACACCTGAGGCACGCTAAGAACAAGCCCTGTGTGCAGAGCCTAGGAACTTCTGTAGGGGTAACTGGAAACACTGGGAATTCCTGGGAATCATCCCGAGCATCTTGCCAAACCAAAGCTTTGCCAGGGTTGAAACAAACCTGATTTCCCCCAGCTGTGTTCTGCAGAAACTCAGAGTGAAGATACCCATATTCTTAAAAATTTTGAGGGAAAAGGACCAGTCATTAGTTTCTGGTGTGGTATTCATGCCTCTCTCTCTCTCTCTCTCCTCTCATTCTCCCTCTCCATTCTGTACCCAAGAGGCTTTTTAAGTACTTTTCCCCATGAAAATAAAAGAACTATGCTGTTATGAGGCAGATGAGATGAAAAAGGAGGCAAAGACTTTGCTGATTTTGTAAAGGTAACGCATTCCACAAAAACAAGTGCAAATATTAAACTGCACTGCAAGCTTGCAAACCTGCCATAATAACATTGAACCCTCCCTCAGCCCTGAGATGCAGGAAGCATGATCCCTCCAGGGGACAGAATGACCCAGACCCAGCCAAATCAAACTTCCAAGAGCCAAAAGCTCCCAATTTATATTCTAAATTATATGTAAAGATTTTGCACCTTTATAATAATAGATAAGGTGAACTCCCAGGGTCAGAGCAGAAGCTGAAACACAAAATTTTATAGTCCCAGTGACAAGATAATTTATTTCCCCTGCCACCTCAAAACACACCTAGTTTTGATTCTTCCTATGTATTTTCTTTTCTAAACTGGACTCCTCTGGAACTTGGTACATCAAATATGGGAAGTGCCACGAAGGGGAAAGATTTCTCTGAGGAAGGGGTCACTTATCTCAGTTCTCTAGAGAAGGAAGTGTAGAGGACCTAAATAAATTGCCTGCTCACTACAAATGGCTTTGAATAGATCTGCAAATGCAATATAATTGCTATAACAACCTTTTAGATCACCACCTTAGATTTGGACCTGACTTGGAGCCTCCTCCTAAAATTCCAATCAACTAAATTAATTCCTGATTGCCATAAGAAGAGCTGAAGTTTATTAGCTTTTATGGACTAGCATTCTTTTTGTCTTTGTTTTCACTAAGCTAAATATGTGCATCAGTGGCTTGTAACTGTGCTTTCCAAATTTCATTCCTCTGCCTTATGATGTGAGGTGGATCACTTTGTGTATGTAGCACTTCACCCTGATGAACAACTCAGCTGGCATCAGCCTATCCAGCAAAGGCACCCCTTGCTAAGACCAACACATCCCAGTATCAGTTCTTGTGAAAACCTGAACCAAAAATGAGAAAGAAAAAAAAAAAAAAAAAAGGAAAATCAAGGCAGCAACAACAACTCATCCTTCATATCATTCTCCCACAGAGCAGGCAATTTGCAGAGTAATTTGTTTACAAACAGCTACAGGACAGGACAAACAAGCTCACCCTGGCCCTCTGACATCCAGGTTGGTGCCTGCTAAGAACAGAGTGCAGTTTTCAAAGGCTGCATTGCATAACAGCACAGGGCTCAGCACTGGACAGAAGGGTGGGACTGGGAGCTCACAGGGAGTATTTGGACATAATTTGAGAAAACAAATTTTCAAACGGGCCATTTAAAGAGGCCTCCAAACTTTATCAGCCCCTGGAGCAGCCGTTGTTTTATCCAGCCTAAACCAGAACTTACTGATTGCACTTTATGCTTTTTTTTTTTCCCTGGGAAGAGAGCAGATCAGTCTGGCACACTGATTCATGGTGTTACTACACTGGCTTTCCTCAGCTGGAACATTCCTTCTGCATCCCATGAAGGGCTATTAAAACAAGCAAATCACGAGAACCATCTGTGCTCTGCAGAGAGGAGGGAATGGGGAGCTGCAGTGGGTTTCCTTCTTGCTGCTCTGTGTTGGCCCCTTCCTTCTTGTGAGACCAGCCTGTGTTATGCTGAGAGCTACATCCAATATACAACATTTTGTCTGTTTAGTTAAACTTTCAGTTGCAAAGGAAGAAGAACTAGACCTGGGGTGACATGGGACAAAAGACAGCATAACAGTATGCTGGGAGAAAGGAACATCATCTTTCTCTTCCCAACAAAACCTTCATCAGTTGAGGTTTTTTATTTCACATTATCTTCTTCCACTTGAGCTGACACCCTTCCTCTAGGCTAAAAGCTATTATATGCTAATGAATGTACATATATATTAAAAAAGAGCTTTGTCACTAGTCTTATAAGAGAAAAGTTGCGTTTTCCATGAAAATTCACTCCTTACAAGAATGCCGGCTTTCAGTTTTTTGTTAAAATAACATTGTACTGAATTTTCACTCACACCAGCAGTATATCTGTCTGCCCTCTGAACAAAGTGATTTACTCCTCCACTAGCATTAAAGGAGAGGAAGAGTAGGATGCAATTAAGCAATTAAACACACAATGAGGTGATGTGATATACACCATTGCATGGAAGTGAGTGAAAATGGAGAAGAATAGGCACTTATAAAAGTGTCTTTTAAGAGCAGTATGTTTTTGCTTTGGGATAGGCATCTAATCCTCTGTGTCTCATCAGGAGGAAACACTATTTGTCATCAAAAGGAAGTTATTGTTTCCAGTTAATTAATGACTGTAACATGCCTTGGGACCTTGGAATGTAACATATCATTGCTGTTACACGATGCTGAGGTCTCTTCAATCTGTTAAACATTTCAATTAATGTGGATAACCCAAGTGTGCTGTGATGTTTACTTTGAGCATATTCTCCCTAAGCCATTTCACAATCTTCCTCCAATCCTGCAAAATATGGTTTGAAAAAATCTTCAAAAACAGCTATAAAAGTATCAACCCTTATTGATTCTCAAATAAAAGATGACATTCTACAAATATTTTTTACAATGCCTCCTTACTGCAAACAGTTTCTGACTTAATGGAGCAATGTGCTGCACATGAGTGTAATAGTCTTCACAAATTTGGGACGTGAAGGGGTCCCAGCCATTAAGATCAACAGGATTAATTCCTTTCTGTATTAAAAGACAGGCTGTAAAGATCCACATTTTTTACTTAAGACCAAATAACATCACAGAAGATGCCATTTTTTCTGGTAGGAATGTGGAAATCACAGAAGAGTACATATTATATATGCTGCAATCCTTTCCTAACAGACATACAGACTACTGTCTGTTCGACCTCTAAGATTTCATATTTTCTTTGATAATCATCCTTCTCTACCTCAGGGTTCATAAATGGGTTTTATAACCTCTCTTTTTAGAACAAAGGGAGCTTAAACAAAAATAAAACAGTGTTTGTCGTTGCTAAGTGGTGCAAGACACACAGAAATACAATTTATGGCAAGCAAAAAGATGAACTCAATCAACATATACATAGAGAGGGTATATGGGAAACAAGTTTGGAGATACAGAAAAATCATGCCAAGGATTTAAGAAATAAAGGAAAACAACACATTTCTGTTCACATACACAGAAAATCTCTCTTGTGCCTTACACATTTGCCCACAGAACAAATTGAAATTTGATTGCTAGAACCACACAGCAATAAGGAGAGCCCTAGTCAGAACCAGCATAAAACCACAAATAAAAACCAGTCGTTTAGCCTGAAACCAGGAGGAGGCTAAAGCTTTTTATTCAGTGAAGATGAAAAGGGAAAAGTTCTGTTGTGGCTGTCAGAGTGGAGCAGCCAGGCACAGAGCTGCCCTTGCAGAGCTCCCCAGCTCCATGAAAACAGGCTTGGCTCCTCACTCAGCCCTGCCCAGCTCCTGCCTTTCAGGGGCACAACAGGAACCCTGATGCCAAAGGAACACCTCGAGAGACATCCCAGTCAGGAAAAGAACAGAAAGCAGCAGCGCTGAGGAAAAGCTGCTCTCCCTTCTCTGCACCTCGTGGTTGCAGAATACAAAATAGTTACCAAGATGGGGGGGCTACAAGTTTAGAAATTAGCTCAGCTCTTCAAAGTAAGCAAGATAATATCAACCAGCCTCAAAAGCACATGTGCACAACCTAATGAAAAAGCCAGTGACAGGGCAATGAGGATGTCAAAAAATCTAGTTGACTTTAACTCTCCAAAGTACCTTCTAGCTCTACAATAGAAATTTCTTATATACATTTCTTATTTCTTAGGTTTTCCCGAATGTGTGAACTGTTACAAGCTTGCTTAGTTAGCAGGCACTGATTTACAAGAAATCCCATTGTTTATAGCAAAGGCACAAAATGAACAACAGTACTTCTGACTACTAGGAAATTGTGTTTTAAACAGACTAGTAAGTCAAAAGCTAAAACAACGAGCAGTTGATGTCTACTTCCATAAAAAGTGGGTTTTTTCTGAATTTGTTTTAATACAGAATTGTTAAAAATATCCACACATTCCCAAAAGAATGTAAGAGTGTAATGTGATACTGTTTTCTCATGTAACACAGGCTGTGACCTAAGAACAGGAGCATGTCACTTAATGGCTACAGATTTGGATCCTCACAAAAACCAGACCCACCCACTTACCCAAACGTTTTCCTAGTTCTTTTTCCATACAATAGTGTTTAAGAGCATAAGCTACTTTTTGATTTTTTTTTTAATGCATTGGGATTATTTGCCGTTCCTTGGGACAGGAAAAAAGTACAAAAAAACACAAAGAAGGCACAAAATGTTGGAATCCAGTATTCAGAGCCTACGAGAAAAACAGAACACATTCTAGCAAAAACCTGCATTTCTTGGCTTTTTTTTTTTTTTGTTATAGCAATCACAAAAAATAATATTCCAGTTGATTTAGGATACACAAAATAGCAGAATTTGGGGTATTTCTTTAAGCTATATCTTCCAGAGCAGAATAGAAACTAAATCTGCTCATGACTAAGAAAACTTAGTAATGAATCAATGTGTAAACCTTGTTTCAAACAATAAAATACTGAAATTAAGAAGCAGGAAGTTCCTCTATATTTGGCCCTCGTTGCCAAAAGCAAGGTATCGAGTGTCAGTGTTTTGAGCAAAATATTCAGTCATTCACATCAATTAATACTGTAACTATCTTGTTATAGATTTTTATCATTTTTTTTAAATACTCTATTCCACAATCGAATTTCTGTTACAAGAACAAAGATTATACATTTGAAGCTAATATCTTGAGAAAGCATGAAATAGTAAAATGCTATAAACAACTAATTAACAGAACTCTTCCCTAGTTTGAGGTAATTCATGTTATTTGTTCCTTTGAGCAAAGAATGGAAAAGAATCTGGGTGATAAGGATCAAAGTAAAAGAAAGTCTTTTTCTTCCACCATCTACAACAAAAATATCTCTTGTTTCAGTGCCATTAAGTTAGGGAAAGCAACAGGAGTCAAAGTGAGGTGGCATGTGGATGTTGAATGCAGAAAACAAAGCTGCTCTACTCAGGAGCTAGCAAAGCTAAAAAAACTAAAAAAAACCCTCTACATCTTGTTTTGTCCAATAAACAGCTGACATCCCTATTTTTTATGCTTCTAATCCAATTATGATCACCCAAAACCTGCAATGCAAGCCCTCTTTCACTCAGTTACAGAAAACCACTCAGATTCAGGAAGAAGAAGGTACAAAAAAGACAACTAATCCACACCCAAAATTCTCCATCTTGGCTCTCATATATCACCACACACTAAAATCCCAAATCTAAGTTTTTCTCCCTGTGAGATCACACAGTGCTATCCAAACTATACCCTCATGATCCCAGTACTGTCACCCCTTTTTGGAAGCCTGTTTTAAGGCCTCAGGCCAAATGCAGTGCTTCCCTGGAGTTCTGTGCCTGTCAGCACAGAGAGGCCAAAACTCTCAGCATCTAGAGCTCCCAGACTTTGACTCACTCCTCTGCCACCAGACTGCTCCCAGGGAATGCCTGGATCTCCCCAGGATCCCAGCCAGAGCTGGCATTCCCTGGGAAGGGTCAGGCTGGCTGCAGCAGGATGCTCTCCCCACCTTCTGCACCCCACTGGAAACACCCCGTGCTACGAGTGAGCTGGACCAACAAAACCTCACCTTCCACTGGCCACCCACTTCTAAATCCAGCAGTGACACTGAGAAAACTGGATGGGCCCTGCTATAACAGACACAAACAGAAGAGTTTCTGGCAGCCACCGAGCCAAGTTCCAGGGCAGCAGCTGAGTCACGACATGGCAAATTAGCTTTGAATTCATCAGCACTTGGTTAAGGCCTCTCTATGCTTTCCAGATTTCTCTGGAAGCCCAAGATCAAGTTTTTTGTGAATAAATACCATGATTACAAGGGGCAAATGGGAAAAAAAAAGCATACCAGGCTTGATTCATCAACAAGTTAGACCAGTGGTTCTAACCATGCCTTTATATGCTGTTTGTGGTCCTGCTCTCATGCTGCTACTTTGATTTCAAACACTCCACAGAGCAGCATTTTTACCTTTAACAGACTGAAATTCCTGGTTAAGGCAAATAAAAAGAACCCCTCTGAGTATGATGGGGAAAAAGCAGTAGGCATGAAACTCTAAACTTAAGCCTTTACATAATATTACTTCAACAGGAAAGCAGTACCAGGATTTTACATTTGTTGATAAACAAGGGACTTAAGCCAGTGGAAGAAAAATTTTAAATAATGGGATGAAATAAAATTGAGACCTCCTGAGGTCCAGACCTGAAATCTGTAGGAGCTAAACCTCCCATTTATAGAGGTTTTCTGAATGCTTGCAGTCTTGCTTAGAGAAACAGCATGCATCTCAAAATAGCCAAAGCTGGACCTGCAGTATATTAAATTTAAGAATGATCAGAGTTAAGCCAGCCAGATTTCATGAATGTTGAGCACCCATAGTGCTCATTACCTTCTCTGTAAGCCAGAGTAAGCCAGACTGGGGAGAGTGAAGAACAAAGATGAATACAGCCACTAGTTCCTCAATGACATGTATTTTCTTCCATGGAAAAAAACACCACTCGCTTAGGGAACCCCTAACCCTCGGATCAGTTCTTCTCACTGCAGTCTGTCAACTCTCCTTCCCACCCTGCCAACATCTAACTCTTTGTAGAGCCACAAAGAAACTGTGCAGGCGATGGAAAACAACTCCTTGAAAGGATTTCAGGTTCACCTCAACTTCCAGGCGTTACATAAAGACCGAAGTAGAAGCAAGCCTTAAATGTAAGGGCCACAGGGAAAGTCAGTGGTCAGTCACTGAATAATCTGATGCTGCCAGAGTATCAACAGGCAGAGCCTGCTGGCGTCTTGCAGTGATAAAATGTGGCCTAATGAACACATGTGCAGTTGTGTGAGTATCTAAATCCAATTCAATGTCAGGCTTGTGACAAAAACTAAAACAATCAAGGGATAACCAAAAAACCCCAACTGAAAACAACAACAACAAACCCAACCAAGTTAAAAACAAACAAACAAACAAACAACATTTTCAGCAGGGTCAGTTTCTGACAGCTTACTATGCAACTGATTTAATAGCCAAACAAACATAAAATGGATAAAAATGGATAAAGCACTATTACTCTGTCAATAGCCACCTGACCTTAACAAGATAAAATAACTATGAAACCACAGCCAGTTAAGCACCTTGAAAATTGTATTTTCAGAAACTCAGTTTCTGGGTATTTTGTCTGACCAGCACAAACAACTATGGGAATATATACAAACAACTATATGGAAATATACCTGCCTCTATCTTATTACAAAAAAATTTCACAATTTTGTATGACAATTCTGTATAAATACAGTGTCTGCTTCCAAGTCCATTCCACTTCCATTGACTGCAACACTTTAATCCATGCAGCCTTCACATTTATTTTCACCCTCCAAAATAAAGGGAAGTCATGCAGCTTCTCCATAGGTGGAAAAAGAATTTGAACTTCACTGAATAATGAAAAAATTCCCATTTACAAGAAAAACTGGCTGGCTTGTATTACAACAAGGACACAATAATTTATAGATGAGAGAAGGTGAATCTCCATTTAAGATGCACTCCAAACTGCATTATTTTGCTAATGCACTCAAAAGCATTAGGAAAGAGTATACTGGAATGTCTGGAAAATGGATTCCGTGATTGTGAAATCCAGTTAGTAAGCAGAAAAATCCCTCTTCTAGGAGCCAAAAGAAAACGGACAGCCAAAATGGACTTCCAAAGGAGGAAGATGATGGCATTTCACTTGCCTTCAAAATCAGCACAGGTGAATGACAACAGTTAAATAATCTGTGCTTCCAGCGTACTTAACAAGAAAAACACTGCCACTGAGTGAAGGCCAAGCCACTTGTGCACTCCTGACAACAAGGAGTTTGTTGTCAGACACAGGGAGGTACATGCAAAGTTGGAGAATTAAAATAAGTCCCCCAGCTGAACATGGCTACGCTTGGTGTTGGCACTCAAGAGGAAAAAGAAAACATCAGCAATCATTTCTACAAGGCAGGAACTGCTTTTTTAAGTTTCACAGGAATGGCTGAATCTCCCAGGTGATCCAGCTCCAGCTGGCATGGTGCAGTTCCATCAACAAAATGCATGGCTCATCTTTTACCACTGCTAGAATTGCCTGCACATGCAAACTCTCCCAAATGCATTCAGATCATCCCTTAATGTGAAAATTGCCCAGTCCTTCAAAGCCATCTGGAAAACATCTCATATTAGGCAGTAAGGTCCAGACATCTACACTGGTCATATATTTGGATGTGAAACAAGGCAGTATCATACCACTGTAATGCATAGCCTAAGGAGCTTGGTATTAAATAGCTTATGTATTGATGAAAGAACTAATATTAAAAACCACAGACATAAGATTAAAAAAAAATAAAAAATGCAAGCTGCAGCCTCAGAATCTCTGGAAATGCCACCAGTCTTCAAGTCAGACCAAGTACAGTAAAAAAAGGAACGAATTTGACCTGCATGTTTAGTGAGGAAGATGGAAAGCCAAGCATCAGATAACTTTCCAATACACTAAAAGGATCTGCAGAAACTGGTTTCTCACATAAGCCAACATGAATTCTTGGTTTGCAGGCACGAGGCTGTCCAAGTGAAGTAGCTGTAGCATCACAGGAAAAGGATTAAAAAAGGCATCAGCTGTTGGTATGAGAAAAATCACAGGAACTACCCAAGACAGACTGGCTTGTGGTTTCCTTTGGGTTAGCAGAAATCATAGGAGTACTTTGCTGATTGCCTTAGAGTATTTGCCAGCAAATTACCACAATGGTTTCCTCTTAAGAATAAAGTGTGTGCTCAGATTAGGATCCTACATCACTAAAACAGGGGAGTTCTGTTATTGATTTTCATGCCTGTAAGGAAAAACATATAAACCAAATCCCTTGTAGCTGGTCTCTTCTGGAGCAAAAACCTTACCAGAAGCTAAAAAGCAGAGGGCTTTGCAGCACCAAGCTGAAGGAAGTGCAGAGGGGTAACTTTTTGGCAAATGCTATCATTATAAACAGTGACTATGCTAACAAACAGGAGGGTTGTTTTTTTTTCCCTCTAGACCCCGGGGGAGAAAAAAAAACCCCATGAACATTTCTCTGTGTGTACATACATTAGTCTTTGTACGTCATTATAATGTTTGTGTGTCAGGACCTTGCTTTAGAACAGCTGCTCTCTTACTTTGGGTAATGTATATTCCCATTGATTTCCTGCTAAAAAGGAAACAACACACACACACAATTTTTCTGTCTTTGTTGCCCAAAATGGAACACCTCTAAAAGGATACCTGAAGAAGTTTTCAGCTGACAAACAAGGGGCAAGGAAAGAAAGAGGATGCTGCATAATGAATGTATAACAAAACGGCAATTGACTTTTGATGTGTTATTTCTGGCCAGGTTTTCTTCCAAGTACATCTGTTTAGAAACCACAATTAAACTACTTTACTCTGCAGCTAGCATGGGGGTGGCAGAGAAAAAAATAATCAACAACTAAAAATGCTGATAGCTAAAAATGTCTTCTCTGGGAATGTGAAAGTCAACTTTTTGAAAAAGATTACAAGGCTACAAGTACTTACCAAGTTATAAATCACTTTTCAAGTATACTGTGGCACAGGAAAACCTACTGTGATGAAAACAGTGTCTAGATCATGTACTAAAGTGGCACCACATTACTCAAAACAACACTTGTCATGCAAAACTGAGGCCTTCAACTGATCCCATCAACTACACTGGAGTCATATGTGCATATTTGTGCTCTGAGTGCATAAAATAAAAGCTAATATGATTTCCTTGTGAAAATTCACTTTGAGGACAACTCCACCATATACTCATTGGTCTTGTGTAATATCTACCACACCCTTCAATAAAACTTCCCAAGAACAACCACAGGACAAATAAAATTAAACAGCCCCTTCAATCTCACCATGGTCTATCTGTGAGTCACTCCTACGAGCAAGCACATTTTTACTGAAATCAGAATATTTTACAATTCTGAACCAATGATATATTTTCATTATTTTGTACCCTGCTGTCATCCTGCAAAGAGGCACTGCTTTCAGATGCAAAAAAATCCTGTGTTCTTGAGCATTGTCACAGTGTTTAATGAAAAAGTGTATGTGGGAAAGCTTTGTGACCTAGAAAGGAGATGTACTGTATGAATGATGCACCAAGCCCAGGGTGTAAGACGTCATTATTCTATTTATATCTATAGGCAGAGGAAAAACGAGTCCAGTAAAAAGATCAAATATTTCATGTACTGCAGGAATTTTTATTTACATGAACAGATTTTTAAAAACCCCAAAAGACCAAAAAAACCCAGCACCCAAACACAAAGACCAACATCCTTGTAGTACAAAGAAAAACAATCAGATTTATAATGATCTCAGACTTGGCCAATTTATTCTCTTGTGCATTTAGTTTGCCACATCTCCAGTTGTCTGACATGAAGCAATAATACTTCAAATCCGTGGTTTGTAAGTAGGCTACCAAACCCATTTAAAAATTGTGTTCAACTGTTTTCAAGCAATCTCACAAAATACTTAGAAATACAGTGCCTTTTTTTCAGCTTTTCTTCAAGAAACACCTATTTTCTTTCCTCTCCTGTGGCTGCACACCCCCACAATGTGAGCCAGCACAGCAGAGGTGTCAGACCAAGCCACCACCCTGGGCGCTTTACGGAATGGCTCTCAAGAGTTGGCAGAATACAGTGCAGATTCCACACCCGTGAATTTATTTCAGTCCAGATTAGATAAAGTGCAAGAAGGAAGGCAAGGGTAACCCATCATCCCCAGGAAATCACAATGTAGGACAGTTTTAGTGTCCATACATCCTGCTCAGGTGTTTTTCCTGCTATATTCCCCTTGTGCTGTCTGATCATCAAACAGCATCAACAGTCAGTTGACTGAGTAGAGGAAGAGCTCCCTGAATTTATTACAAGACATCACTGGAGTCCATTTGTAAGAAGTAACTGTCATCATAACAAGCACCTCTCTATTTCTTATCCCTGCTCTTCATTTAAACCTTAATTCACACAAGTAAAAATCCAAATGAACTGCCTCTCTCATTTTCATAACATTCTGAAAAATCACTGGCAAGCACAGGAGAGCTCAGGGACCCACTCAAACACATTTAACCTACATACAAAGAGCTAAGGGAGCGATTTCAGCCCTGCCTTCCAAACAAAAGAAAAGAAAAAAAAGAAAAAAAACCCAGGCAAAATCAATTACCATTTCTGCCTTTTTGAGCCTCTGGATCTAACAGCTGTAGCTCACAGACTCCCTCACATCACACGTTTGTATGACAGCCCTGGTACGTATTTTAGTCATGGAAAAAACAAAACCTTTGATGGCCTTTTCAGTTGTCATCAAACCAACCAGAACCTCGTCTGCTTCCATTCTGCATTTCCTTCTCTGTATTCCCCAGGGACTCACAGCATGCTCTGCAAGATACACCCTCAGAATACCTTTCCTAGAGGACTTCTGATCTGCAATAAAATGAGAAGCTGCAGAGATTCACCTTCTCTCATCTATAAGTGGTTTATAGGAGGAGGTTTTCTGACACACACCCACAACACGTTTCCCCTCTTCTCAGCAAGAGCAGCAGGTTCTCTTGGCAGGCTAAAGCTGACACAGTAGTGTAGTGTCAGTAGGTAGTGAGTAGGTCTAAGCTCTGGAAAGAAGGGATCCACCAGTAACCTGCAGAAATCTAACTAAGCAGTCACAAAGGAGTAACACTCACAGTGTAGAGGTACTACCAGAGAAGGGCGCAATTTTCCAGTTCTTCACCATAATGAAAATGCCAATAAACAGTGCTATTTACCCTTTTTAGCTGCCATCAGCAGGCTCTTAATGCTTCCAAATGTTCTGTAGCTTCAAATACAGCTCACAGATACACAGGAAGGGAACTCAGGAGGACATCTTGTCCAACTCCCCAATATTTAGGTGCAATAAACACCAGACCAATTTTACAGCAGCTGACTCCAATCCTATATCCATTAATGTAACCAACATCAACCCCTTACAATCAAATGAAGGAACACGGACCCGACCAAAGGAGTTAAAACACCCAACTTGATAAGCTTCCAACAGCAACAAAATCTGTTCTTCATCCATTTTTTTCCTCACCTTTGGTTTGCCTGCATTTTTTGAGTGGAAACTATTGTGTGGTTCCTGCATGCCGGCAGGATCCCAGCTGGGATTCTGCTGCCAGCTCTGCACCCAGCCATGTGTTGTGTTCGGCATTCTGGAAAATGTTTGGGACACTCAGACCTAAGAGTGCCAGCTCATGGCTGTGGAAAATTACCAAATGGTTACTGAGGAGAGGACTTGGATAAATCGCCAATTGTTCACGGAATGTTTTAGCCTTGTCTCCCCTTTTTCACTGAGTGTCTCTGTCTTCTCTTACAAAACTGCAGCTTTAGAGTTAGGACACTTTGTACTTTCCCCCCATATTACTAATTGCTGCCACCAAGCCATGGAGAACTACCCCACACCAAGTAATTTTTCCTTCTTTTACATCATTACATTCTTTGGTTGGCTAGAGTCCTTTATTGAAAAAGAGGTGACGAAGTTTAGTTGTTTCTTATATCTGGTTTATATACACACAAAACCAAACCAGACATCATGCGGTTCATGACAGGTTTATTTTACTCGAGCAGGAAAGTTAGCAAGTCCAACTTTACTATTTTATTTATTTTTTTTTCAATTCATCAGGTTTCAGAGCCAAACAACAACTTTTAGTGAGAAGCAGGTTAGGACTACATGTAAACAGCAGCGTGAAAATAGGTCAGATTTTGACAAGTCTCTGAGTTACCTCACAGAAAGTCTGTGAGGAAATTGGAGATTTTCTGGGAAACTTACCCACATCATGTTTCCATTACTGAACAAATAATAAAATTATGAAAACAGGAAGGAGGTTTTTCACTGTAGCCTACTGTATTTGTTTCTTTGTCTCCCATTAAATTTCCAATGCTCTGCATACTTCTCAGTCCAATTATTTCTAGGATAAGAAACCCCACATTTGATTTTTCTTAGCTTATATGCACAGTATTACAAATCATATGCTGTCATAACAACCCAATAGATAAATCACCATGAAAATCTAAGTTGTTTGGTTTGAGTTTTTTTCAACGAGCCAACCAATACCTATTATGGCAAAATAATTTATTTTTTAAGGAAGAATAAGTGGCAAAGTCTAAATGTTCAACCTCCTGTGTTTTTAAACTGAGATAGCGGATACAGGCACATACGAGGTCACAAATAATGCACTCACTTTTAAGAAAGCTTTCTAAAAAGCATTTGGGAATGAGTAACTTTGGTACAAACTGAGCTCATGGGAAGATCCCCTGACCTACCAGAAGGACATGCTAGAAAACATCTGGCTCAACTTCACCATTTGTCGAATTCCACAGGAGCACAACCAGAAATGTGTCCCCTGTCTGCAACAACCAAACTGTTTTCCCACTTCCAGGACTGATTCATTAAAGTGAAAACATGAAAACAAAGCAGGAAGTCCTTGTAGGATATGATATGCAAAAGAGACCAACGTCAGAAAGGTAAATAGAGCCAAGAGCTGAGCTGGGGCTTGCAATTTCCCCTCCGTGGGCTCTGCCCAAGAAGGGTCACATTCCACAAATCCATGCTAACAGGTGCTCAAACGCCAGTCAGCAAACAAAGCTCACTGAAATCACTGCAGGCCTTCACTTTTTACTGCTGGGCTCAACACTTCAACACAGTTAAGAGCTCTTAAGAGCTCATCTGGTTTAAGGCCAAAGTATCCAGTGTTTTACTCAATCATGTCGATAAAAAGGATTATCAACCACCTCCTTAACACACTCTTTTGCAGTGTTTCCATCCCTCTGACTGCTCACCTATTTGTGTCAAAGATAACCTGTTTTACAATATATGCAAGTTAATGATTCTTACTGGTGTACAAGGTGTACACCACGTGCTTGGCAGAGATAAAGACCTGGTGTGCCCCATAAAGCTTGCCATCAAAGCAGTCACATTAAAAAAAAAAAGAAAAAAGAAAATAACAACACGAAATAAGGGAAATATGGAAAGTTAAATTAGTAATTTTTTGAGCCCCTCCTTCACAAGACTTAAATACCTCTGCAGAAATACAACGAGAATCTGTTACAATATTTTGCACTGGCAATTTTAACAAAATCCAGAATAAAACCAAGCAAGGCCTGAAGCACAGTATTCCAAGCAAACCTCATTAGAGCAGACTGGGAATGGAGCTGTGCCAGCTGAACACTCCATGATCTCCAGGAGCACAGCATCCATGCACTTCTGTGTGACCTTGACAGACACTGCCACAGGCTCTACACCTTCAAAAATTCCAACAGTGCCTAAGGACACAAATGTCAGTGTTCACACTTCTTTTGTGGTGATTTTGTAATGGGAGACCCTTAATTTACTTCAGATTTTTTAGGCTTCCCTCACATTTTAAGAACCTTGCTGTTTGAATGAAGCAGGATGCAATTTGATTTAAAACCCTTCATTTCTTGACCTGCTGCCATTTGAAATGAGGCATCTTCTATTTTGCATTCTTCTATGGAATGAATGCAAACCAGTCTCATGAAGATCTTCTCCATTTTTTGAACAACTACCAATGAAACTCAGGTTTGCATCTTTTTGGTCCTGAAACACAATCTGAGATCCAGCTGAACATTTCTTAATTAATTCAACTTTCAGTGCTTGCAAGTCTAAATATGTTTTACAATAGCTGAGGTTCTCTCTTGAAAATACCCATAGTGGCCATCTCAGAACTACATCAAGACCTTCCCTTACACTTGGAGGAGCAAATAGAGCAAATCAGACCAAATCCACTAGTTATAAATGTGAGAGGTAGACAGAGAGCTTGAAACTCCCAAGCCCTAAAGATTTGGTGTTTTGTTGGGTTTTTTTTTATCAGTGCATTCATTTATATGAAATCATAGAATCATATATTCCAAGGTGGAAGGGACCACTAAGGATCGCTGAAGTCCATCTCCTGGCCTGGCACAGGACACCCCAAAAATCTCACCATGTGCCTGAGAGAATTGTCCAAATGCTTCTTGAGCTCTGTCAGGCTTGGGGCTGTGACCACGTCCCTGGGGAGCCTGTTCAGTGCCCACCCACCCTCTGGGTGAGAAACCTTTTCCTGGCAACTTCAGAACATTTATTAACATGATTTTCAATTTCCTCTCCGAGCTCTAAGATGTGTCATTGGCCTAGAGTTTCTTGGCTTTTAGCACTGTAGTTCTGTAGATCTGAGTTCTGATACATGAAGGTTGTATATGATTACTCACGCATAAAAGTGAAATTAATCCAAGCTGCTCCAATTGGAAGCTGTAATTCCAGCCGAGGGAGAAGTCATTAGGTCCCAGATTCAAGGGCATCCCTTTGGGGAACTTCTATAAACTTTAACTACGGGGGCAATAAACACAGAGTGACAGCTCACTTCAACTGAAATAATAAAACAGTGAGGTCATTTCTCTGTAATGCTTATCAAAATTTTATCTCAAGTAAATGATTTATAGTACCAGATAGTACCCATCAGGGCTACTCCTCTTTCTGCCTGGCAGTCAGACATTCTCTTAAGGGGAGATACCTTTCAAACAGGAGAGACAATCTTCCCTCAATTTGTCAATTGGCAGTGTCCAACTGATAGGATAATGTTGCAGACACCGAGTGCTTATTTCCACTCTGAGGGACTCAGTGCACCACGTCTACATGCAAACAACATTTTTATTTATCTCCTCCACTGGTCTGGCCATACAGAGATCAGAAGCCACAACCTGCTCTCCTGTGCTGCACAGTTCCAGCGCTACTACAGGCTCCTCAAGCATTGTTTCCTTTAACACAGGGATGGTGATTTTCCAGACAACAAAGGGAAATCAAGCACAAGCAGTCTGTAAAAGACTTCACAAACTGAATCCTGGATTCAGAAGAACCCTAAGGTACTTGTCTCAACATTGAAATGAGCTGGGTCACTGACTTCAACCACAACACTGAACTGGATTTCATCAATTTGTGCAATGCTCAAAACTCCAGATTATTCTGACAGGAACGCTGGAATTCTCCCCCTTAGTAGCACTTACATAAATTTACCAGGATTAATCTTTCCTTGTCTAGGATGAAGCCTGTCATATGATACTGCCACCAAAGCTACTTCCCCAAAGTAAACTCTGTAACTTGCACAAGCTAACACCTTAGCCTATTTATTTACATTTTTCTTTTTAACGACTGCTGCCTCTAAAATTCTATAGGCAAAGAAATTTTTAAAAAGCCAAACAAAAACAACAAAATCCCAAACCCTGCACTGCAATTCCTCATCTTCTTCTCTCCTGCCCATTGCACTTTACCATAAGGGAAAAGGAGAGCTCTGTTCCAAATCAGGGGAGAGAGGAACAGAGAGGTTAGGAGATACACCCACATCCTGCAGACACAGCGTGAGAACCTGGATGTGAATATTAAAACATTCACTAATTAAAACATCCAAATGCCCACACGTTTTTTTTTCCCTCTGATGTTCTTCATTATTGACACTATATGTGAAGCTGCATTTAGCAGCCCTTGTGGGTGGGCATAGGTCATCCTCTGCTTCTGTATATTCTATTTTCCCCAAGAGAGGCTTATGCAATATCCTGATGTTCAAACAATAACGGAGTCATGGAAAATGTGCTCTCGCATGAAAACTTTAGGAGGGGGATGAGATGAGATGGAGAGCTGTCCCATTATACTCAAAAGTTTCAATTTAAACCAGCTGTACAATAAATAACTTCCTGCACTTTGCCACAAAGACACTGCAAGGATACTCTCTGAAAACAAATATTTTTTGGGTCAAGTGTGTGTATATCCACTACAATGATAACACTGCGAGTACTTCCTGCAAGCTCAGCAACAGCCACGAGGGATTCTGCACAACCTCACCATTTTCCAATGTTCTGCTTCAGAAGCAGGACCTGGCTTTCTGTCTCTCACCCTAACATTTCAGCCTGCTCAAGTAGCTCTCCTCCGTGTTCAGAAAGGGCTTCCCCAGGGAAACCTCTTTGCAATCCCTTGTCCTTGTGCCAGTGGGAAAGCCCAAGCCTGACTCCATGACCACAGTACATGTACATGCCCAGCCCATACAGATGTTTCCATGTGAAATTCAGGATGAAGTCATCTCAGTCTTTTCCCTTCAGCTGTGAAATGGAGGGAACTGAATTGAGTCCCTTTCTCTTTCCTTCACCCGTCCATGTTTTTGCATAACTTGTAGGAAATCAGTTCCTTTCACCTTGCTACATCCTGTGAAAAATTTGTCTCTAGCAGGCTCAAAGTCTTAGAGGTCAGGGCAAAAGCATATTTATACAAGGAACAAAAAAATGGAATTTGTGTGACTGGAAGAAACTCAGCTAAAAACAAACACTTCATGGTCTGTCACCATAAATGGAATGCTTTCTCCCATATAAAGACAGCCATGACCAAAACTCACTAGCAAGACACCATGATGCACACAAATTATCCAGAATTTTTATTTATTTTCAGATAATTTAAACAGTTAAAGATAACTACTACACATTTTTATTTTATTAGATAATGCAAAGCATGGTCTGGTTACTTTATTTCTGCATGGAACCACCTACAGTATGATGAGCTGAGACCTAATGAAAATCTTTTGGTATTTCATATTTTCCCTTAGAAGTTTTGATGCCTACTGAAATGTAACAATGGGGAAATATTTATTTTCATTTTAAAGTAAAGTTTTCCGTGACAATAGCCTAGGAAAAGCTTGAGAAATATACCAGGAAAAACCCCCACAACAAAACAGAACAAACCACAAACAAAACAAAACCTCACAAGAATACACCCACATCCTGCAGACATTACCAGGTATATACAGTTTGATATCAATAGGTATATACACTCTAACATAAAGGTTTCTTTCTCTCTTTTTATGACTTGGGGATGACATGGCTCATTCAGGCAGCTGTCACAATAACTCATATTTGGCTGAAAGAGTGGAGCTGTATTTCTTTGCTATAAAACTTTCTGTGTTTGTTTTGAAATTTCCCACACAATTTTTTTCCAGCTAAGACAGCGGGCAAACACGCCTGATCAAACAGCCACACAAAATACACACTGTATATCTAACCTGAATCCATCTGTCAAGCCTTTGGGGCTTCAGCTATGACAAACTGACTTCTCCTCCTCAAAATCCTTTGTTTACCATGGAAGGTAAACTTACACAGAGCATCAATGCCAAAGACAAGCTTTGCTGGCACAGAACAAACATTTTCTAGCTCCTGAGGATGCTCTGCTAGAAGATATCAGGCATGTATGACCTCTAATGACCCAAAATAGCTGTGCAAGGCTTGCACCTCAGAGGCCACATTCCCTCTGGACTTCTTACCTTGATCCACAAAAGCACAGCAAATTGTTGCTGATCCAGGCAGCTCAGCTGTTCAAGATATCACAGTGAAGAAATGTACCATTAAATTACTTTTCCATGCACAGTTAATAGGTGCTGGTAGTCCATGCTGGGCTGGAAAAAAAATGGGGGGATTTTTCCTTATGAGCTTTGTGCAGACAGCATGTGTGAGTGTCAGACAAACACCACACAGGCTATGGCAGGAGAGCAAGGATGTTGAAATAAAAGCATTACTTCTTTCCTACTGTCACATGCTCTGTGGCCATAGAACTTAATAGTCAGTCTCTATCTAAATTGAGGGGGTTTTAAACCCATTGTTTGCTATTTTTATCTGTTACAGGGTGGGGGGGAAAGATTCTCCTCCCCTTCATACTAAATGTCTGTACTGATTATCACCTTACCTTCCTTTGAAATCCAGCATTTAGACTATTTTCTTAAAGGAGCAGGTCACTAGACACCTGCTACACAAGTCAGATGCCTTTTTACATTTAGGTTATTTTTAAAAGAATCTCTGGTAAGAAGAAAACCAATGCCAGCCACAAAAATTTGTCAGCACAAAGACTAAAGTGATCTCCACAATACATGGCTTTAAGTGACCTCACAAATGTCAACCTCTGCCCTCTTGCTCAGTTTCTGTCCTCCAAAGCCACCATCAATACTCTCTGCAACCTGTCACTCCATTGATTTCCCAGCATTATCATAATGAAAATAGCTATTGGAGACTTTCCTGCTATTCATAAATAATCATAACCCATTAGTTGTTAAGATTATGTGAAACAGCAAGTTTACAGAGTCCTTCATTTGCTTTTAGCAGTTATCATCCCAGCCAGCCACTGAGGGCCTGGGCTCTGACTGCTTCAGGGCAATGAGATCCAAGAACCTCCAGATCCCTTTCTGAAGGGATTCAGTGTGCTGGCACCTACAGACCCCTGCCAGGGGTTTAGTGTGATTATTCAGAATAAACCAGAACTGTCTCTGGGCAATCTCCAAGGCTTTGCCCCTGCCTTAGCCCAGCCCCACCTGAACCTCTCTGGCCACGGCTCCCTGCACACACACCTTTCCAGTGGTTTTCCCCTTTAGTCAGTTTTTCTCATCTGAGGGGAATTTTCTACCAGTGAAGCAATTAAAACATTAAAATTGACTTGTCCTGATGAAATCCTGATGGCAAAATGGACCAGGTTTGCTGGCAAAGCATGAAGATAAACAGACACAAAATAATCAGCATAAAAATGGTGCTTTTCATTCCTGTTTGATAAAGTTTTCAAATCAACACATCAAATGCTCAGCGTAGCAAACCTCTGCAGACAACCAGGAGCAGGAACACACCTGGCTTTTTGTGGAATTTTCCTTAGAGCACTCACACACAGGACAGAAATTACTTCACGATTGGATATAACAAATCATACATCAAACGTGCAAAATAAAACTACAGAAAGTTCATCTGATAAGATTAGCATTCTCTCCACCTGTTCTTTTTTTTCCCCCATGGAATCTCCACGTTTTTTATTATTTATGCTTACAAACCTCAGCTTTTAGAATGTTGTGAGCATAAGAGTATATTTTTTTATCTCCTCCCTTGCTGAAACAGAAGCCTGTGGTGAAGTGGTGATCATTAATTCCCTGCCCCACACAGAGAAGGATCAATCATCACCTTGGGATAAGCAGAGATGTTAGGGAGAGAGAGAAAGAGTGAGTGTGTGTGCTCTGTGTGTATGAACACACACACACATATATGGTAACAACTGGTTTTTCACTTTTCAAACTATTTGCTTTGAGACTGGAACATTCTGATCCTGGCAAAATGACGCAACTTATTAGTGGCAAGAAGTGACTCAGTGCCTTGCACTATTTTAGAAAGCCAGAAAAGAGGACTGCTAACTCTGCTACTTCCAATTCGCACACACTTCCAAATTCAAATTTTATTATGGAAAAAAAGGGAAAAAAAAATAGAAGTACAATGGAAAAAGCCTTCAAAATAACTCATAAGAAAGTACAAAGAACACTACAGAGCTTTCAATTTGTTCTTCTTAAAATGAACAGGAATGAGAAAACACCTGATCACCTATTTATTCTAATTAGCTCTGCTTTTAAAAATAGATCACATCACATCAGAAAGAAAGGTTTACAAAAAGTCTCCAGGTTTTCCCCATCCATAGCTCTTCCAATAAGCCAGAAAAAGATCGATTTAACCCAACTGTACATTCATGTTTCGTACAAAAGTATGGGATTTATGAGATATTTTATGTGAGCACCAGTAAGAGTGAAGAGATCTCCTCAGAGGTGTCTCCTCCAGGAAGCAATAGTTACTGAAAATTGTGCTGCATCACTGGCAGAGCACACACTGTATCAGGGCAAGAACAACATCCCAAAGGCTACTCTAGATTTACAAAAGTAAAGGTGAGAAGTCTTCAGTTCACTTTACTGTTAAACCTATTTCTCCATACCCACAGTTCTGTCTGGTTAAACAAACCTTCAGAGGAAGCATTTTACTTATTTTATGCATATATGAAAAATACAGATAAATTTATATACAAAGGCTTTATGACGCACTGGTCACAGCACTGTAGAGAGCTACAAGACCCAGTTTCCATTTTGAGCAACAACATTTACATACACTGAAATGTAACTTATTTCCCCTCTCAGTTTGCCTATCCCCAAAGTGGAACTCCTCATACCTACCCATTTTGGAAGTAAGGCTTAAAAAACATTAAGAAAGCACTTTTCTGGATCTGACACTCCAGCTGTACCAGCCAAGCTTTCCAATACAACTCCCAGGCACCAAAAGGTGGTTTTGATAACAGTTTATGACTGGTTTGTGAAATAAAACAGGCTACTTTAAATACAGGTATGTTTTAGCTTAACAGCTACACACAGAGAATTGTAAAAGTTATTAAAGAAGAAAATAAATTTCCATCCCTAAATTCTGAAAAATTCCGGCACAGGTTTAGCCGTAAAGTTATTAAAGCAGTTTGAGTATTGCTTATTAAAGGGAGGGGGGAAAAAAAAGAGGGAGGGCTTAGCATTTGACATTTATTAGAGAATACAATAATGTCATACTGTGTCTATATCACTCTAAGTCTATGTGCCCTCATGCACACAATCAACACGGAGATGCAAACATAACACCCAGAGAGAGTAGGAGACTCCTCTCCTACCTTTGCAGCAAGAACCTTTGTATCAAGTATTGAAAATATCAGCTAAGCATTTCTCTGACAGCTATTTCCAAAATTTCCATTTTAATGTGGATTTTAGAATCCAGAAGAGATTTTTTTGTTTGTTTGTTTTGAAGCCAGAGTAGTCTATATAATCCTGTAATTTCATGTAGTGTAGTTTCTGAGTTCAGAACAGTGTCAATGTCATATGCAAGTTCTGCTACAACAAAACTACCTGTAATCATGTTTGGTAACTGTTTATGAAGAAAGAGAAACTGAAGTATGCCTAGAGAAAAGGAAAAATTAGGAGTAAGATTATTGAAACAGGGTTGGGAGAAAAAAAAAAAAACAAAAAACAAACCAAACCTAAGCCTTGGAAAAAAATAGAGAGGATTATTGTCTTATTTAAGTGATCCCCTGTATTGAAAAGAGATTGCAATCAGAAATCTGCCACTTATCCAACAAATTAGCCTGACTTTCAAAGGCATCCTTTAGCAGATGTGTGCCTTGTAGTAATCAGTGCACCCATTACATGGAAAGCCATTTATCGCAGGAAGCAGGATTAGACTGAATCAAGGAAACAAAACCAACTCTCCCTCAAAAAAAACCCTAATTAAAATCAGGCAATGTATCTTTCAGACAGAAGTATTTTCAACCTGAAGCATTGTCTGGTGTGAAATGTTGAGAATAACTGGAGGAGTAAAATTCAAGGATCTCAACATCTTTTTTTTCCAGTTTAAGCCTGAAGGTTTGTGAGTAAGATAACACACTCCCTAGAAGAGACAAGAAGAGTCACCTTCAGGACCAGCCTCCAACTTTATAAACACAGAATTTCATTGCACAATGTAAAAACTTGGTTTCTCACCAGCCAGGGAGGATGAAGGGTTTATTCTCCAGACCAGCCATCAGCTTGGGCACATCACATCCTCTTCTGCCTCTCTCCTCCTCAGGGAAAGTCATGGGCTCAGAGCTGTCTGGGCCCTACAAGTGGCCCTTCAGCTCCCTAAAACTGATCCAGGCACTAAGAACTAACAGGCTAGGAATGCAAAAACACTCAACATTACTGGCAGAGAAGAAAAACAAAAGAAAATCAAATCTACCAGGGACACACTTTTGCTTGTAGTGTCTCATTCCCCATCACACCATCACTGGCCTAATGGCCAGAGGAAATTTATGGGAAATGCCTCTCCCTCCCATTCCAAATTGCAGCAGTGATTCACCTGCAGAACCCTGACCAGGTCATTTAACCCCTCCCTTTGTTTTAACCAGCTGTAATAGGAGGATGAAGATCCACATCACCTGAGGTCTGAAGAAGTTTCTTTGAACAAAGATGCTTTGAAGCTTAAGTAAGCAACAGAAACAACACAAAGTACAAATATACAGTAATGAATCAGCTACTATCAAATAAATACTTTTCTTTAAGTAAAAATCAAAGACAAAATGTGAAGGTCAGATTTCCAAGAAGCAGCAAAAGAAGTAAACTCAGATTTTACTGTATCTGATTGTATTTGGGATGCTCTGAAAATGAAGTTCACTAAACAGCAAGTTTACATACCAAGAAGAACATTGTTCCAAAAATGCAAAGTTTTACAAAAAATGTACACTTGTAAGTGTTCAAATCTTGGAAATTCTTTAAGGTTTTAAGCCTAGTTTCTCTAATATATGGGCATTTTTGGTCATTCCTACTACTTCTTTGTGATCATTTGCTCAAGCATTCATCAAAGGCAGGTACTGAATATGGGCACCCTTCTCCTGTATGTCAAATGTGCCCTAAAAATCCTAGATGGGTTAGCACAGACAAACAAATACATAAGAGAATGTAATTTGAGCTTTTGGACATTTGACACAGTTTGGAAACGATCACCTCTTTTTTCAGCTGGTTTCTGTTCTTTCCATTTACCTGGTGAATGTCCTGCCTTCCCAGTTTTTACCTCCTCTGGTTGAAGAATGATTCCCAGGCATTCTCTGCTCCTACACACCCCCTTTTATTTAGCTATATATTTGAATGGAAGGACGAGCATCACTGGATGAGCATCTTGTCTAAGCCACAGTTTAATTTCGCTGCTTCTCAAAATACTAAAGAACAGAGCCATGATCTTAGCAGTTACTGTAGGATAGTTTTTTCCTGACTTTCAGAATAAGATGAAATTCATCCATAAGCAATATGTTTCATTCTCTGCATGGCTGCCATTTTCTTGTGATTTACAATGGTGGTCATTCAGCCATTAGCCACAGACATTCCCAGAACATCCAGCATCTGAAATAACATATGGAACAGCTCTGTTTACCTCAAACTCCATGAAATCTATTGTGCTAAACAAGACTGGAAGCAAAGACTGTAAAAATGCAGGCAGAAGCACTTAAATTTATTGCCAATTCAGAGATTAATGAATTCCAAAATTCACCTAATCTGGAGTATACCCCTGTAATTAACTCCACCCAGCACATACAACACATGCTCACCCCAAAGCTTTGCTCCAGAACACTTATTTATCAACATATTGCACCCCTTACCTCTAAAGCATATACATTGCAATCTTAGCTCTTCCCAGGAGTGAATTTTATACATCATTATGATTATACATTTTTAAGAATTCTCAGTTTCTCAGTCCCAGTTAAGAGGGAGATTTCAAAGTCTCCTGTGTATTCTTGCCTTGGCCTCTGCAAACAAGTGTCTAAACTATCATCTCGTACTTTTAAAACCACAACACTCCAACCTGTTATTAACTTTTCTCCTATGAGTGAAGCAGCAATAGGTCTGGACAAAAGCCCATTTAATTTTTTACCACCAAACCCCACATCAGGAAAAAAAAAGCCTTTTTTCTTTTTTTTTTTTTTTCTGGTTCTGTTCAGTCCCTTAATGGCTCTCATTAATTGCCAGGGCCCACCTTTCAATTGAGCAGCTCTGGTGTTTAACAACACACACAATTAGCTGTCCCTGTTGCTGTTTATCTGGGAGGCAGGCACGGAAATTTCTGAGTGCGTGGTGTCTGCCGTGCCCATTAGAAGGAAGAGTGAGGACATTAGTCTTTGTGACATGTGGTATTCAGATGCATCCCACTGACACAGAACATGAACGGCCTCGGGGCGCTGATGGAGAACACGTAACTTGTGGTCCGACTGCCCACCAATTTATCACCCTCTTACAAAAGCCATGTGTATTCACTCACTCCTGCTAGCCATCACTTCAAAGGGGCTGGAGTGTCCCACAAAAGGGACAGTCCATAAAACTGGCAGCACACTCCAAAGCACACTGTGTTGTGTGCTTGGGTGGGAATCAGCAGCAGGATTCAGCCTGCCTCTCTCCGTCCCCACACTCAAATGCACATCTGGGAGCAAACTTTACAAAAAAAAAAAAAAATCTTCATTGGAGGCAATGAAAAATGAGAGCCAAATAAAATTCTCACCTCTCCTTTTTGCTCCATGCTTTGTGAATGCTCTCAAACTCCTTGTAATAATGTAAATGAAAATAGATGCAAATGCAGGCAGAAGAACCAGTAAATAATTGACTGTCTGATTACCACTGTCTGCTCCTATGCAGAGCTCATTTGGTAATTATGAGGAACTGCAAACAAGCTATATAGCTCTATGAATGCAATTAAAATCAACACATTTTGGGGGGAGCAGGGGGAGAAATACATTGCATCACATTTTCTGCACCATTGTTCCTTTTAACTCTCACTTTGAGCTTAATAAATCTACTACTTCACTTATTTTGAGTTTAATAGAGACATTCAAGTCAGAGATGAACATTTTTGCTGCTGCATTAAAGAAAATGTGAAAATCTTGCTGTCAGATCCTGGCATGGCTTGTATTTCTTGTTTACCTCAATCTATAACTTAACAAGCCAAATTTCCTTTCAGCTATGTACAAATGCTAGTGTGATTGACATGGGAAAATGACACAGGTCCAGCTGCAAAACTGCTTAAAAGATGCATTAAGCATTGCCCCTAAACCAAAACTAACTCTCTCACCAAGACAAGGTGTGCCTGTATTTCCAGACCCATTGTCCCTGGCCTTCTAAAGGCACCAGACCTGTGCAAAGCAATTGAAGAAGGGTTCCCAAAATCTACTTTCTGAATACAGCTGGGTATTTTTAATACTAGTTTGTAAGGACAAAACAGAACTAGGTTAATACCAATATAGAATGGAATAACAGGATTTTTTAAATCCCCTCAGGCCAATAACGAGCTGTCACTAGGAACAAAACAAAACAAAAACAAAAACAAAAAACCAAAAACCAAAAACCAAAAACCAAAACAAAAAAAAAAAAAAANAAAAAAAAAAGAAAAAGAAAAAGAAAAAGAAAAAGAAAAAATCCAGTTGAAACATCTTCCCTCCCATGCTCAGTGCTTATGCAAGATGTAATAAATTAGTAATTAAAAAAGAATAGAGTAGTTAGTTTTCCAGCTGTTAGTTAGTTTTCCAGTTTTCCTGTTTCTTTCCAGCTGCCCCAAGCTCCAGTCTCCCACAGGCAGGTAAAAATTCATAAATTATTCCCTAACCAGTCCACCAAGCCATTTTGTTAGAGAGGCTGAAGGGCCAAGAATGCTTTAAGTGTCATGTTTAAAGCTTTTATTCCCATATTTGTTCTTTGACACTTAAAACAAGAATGTTTTAAGAGCAAATATGGGAATAAAAGATAATGCTAGTTACTTCTGTAACAGTTTTTTGACATTAGGTAAAAAGAATGGAGTGGAACCCTAAGTTCTTGCCCATGAGTTTATCCAAGAAGGAAAAGCAAACAAACTAACAAACACAATCTGGAAGTTGAACACCAAATATTGAAAGTAATTTAAAAAACAACTTTAGCTGAAGTTCACACAAAAACAGAGGAAGAGTTATTTTGGAAACATACATAAACAGATTTAGATTTAGAAAACAGGGCATTTTAGCATTCAAATTCTCCCTGCTTCTCTTAAACTGAACCTGAAGAGCTGCTGAGTATTGAAATGCCTGATATAGGAAAAACACTACAAAAGACAGAAGTACACAAGCATTTATTTGTGCTGGCTAGTGCAACTGCTTGAATATCCAAACTGAGGCTATCACAGCCAGAACTAGGAACAATTGCTTTTGCTGCAAGCTGCAAAGACTGTCCCAAATTCTCACTGCAGTTAGCACTGGCAAGCACAGCTGCACCCTTGGTGATGAAAACACATCCCAGGTAAGTGGGAGGCTGCAGTGACAGCTTCTACAACATTTTTCTTTCCACTGTTGTCCTCTCCACCAGAGGATGGCATCTTGCAAGCAGCTGATGTTCAGCAGTTTTCAACACTGCTGTCTGATTGCAGTGTCATAAAGCAGCACCTGACCACATCCCTAAATTCAGCAGTCTGATCAGAGCAGATTTCAGTGATGTTCAAAGTCAGAAGAGGACTCTTCTTTTTCCTTGGAAGTTACAGGAACAATCTGACTGTACTTCCTATTTGTGTCAGAGGAGGAGGAAGTGAGAGGGAGGAGAGAAGGTAAGGAACGTTTCTATCTGGCAGGCAGACAGAAACTAGACTTTATTTAAAATCACATAAAATTAGCACAGATTTCGTAATAGATTTCAATCGTCTTTATATTTGTTTAAAACAAGTCTGAACTGCAAGCATGGGAATATTTCTTCAACAAATCTGACCTCACCTTGTCCAGTAAGTGACACAGGGGAACAGATTACAGTATTACAGCCTGGAGGTGATTCAAGCGTTTTCACAACCATTGGACAAATCCTGGTTTGTTCAAGGCTTTGTTCATACATCAGAAAACACTCTGGGGTAGCATTTCAAATTACTTAGAAGACAAGGTCTTTGAAAAATAGGTAAGTTACCAACCCAGAAAGGGTTTTTTTATATATAAAAGAGATGTCACTCAAGACAAGTGGCAGATTCCAATAGCAGCCCATTATTTGTACAGCCCTGGAGTACCAGAGGGATGAAGTTTGCAGCTGCACGTGGCCCTCACCCTGACACAGGGACAACCTTTTCTCCACGGAGAAATGGAAAGGACATGTGTCCTTCCAGAACCCCAAACTCAGTCACACTTTGCAGTGCCAAGACAAAAAAAAAGTACAAAAAAAGACAACCACAAATAGTTGGTTTGCTGATGAATTGGCACCAAAGCCTTGGAAAATTCTACAATTAGCAGCAAGGAATTTTGTGCTAAATAATGTGTCTGTGGCAGAGATGAATCCAGTTCAAGGGTGATTAGAAGCAGGAAGTAATAAAGAAAGAGAGTTAGCATCAGACTCTGTCGAAAGTCTTTAACAGCCAATTATCATAACTATAAACAGCAGGAAAAAAAATTAAAATTTATTGAAATCAGGCTAGCACTGCGTGCATCCCATCTAGGTTTTTATTTCTATGAAACCCTCTAGCATATCAATCAGCTTTAAGGAATGACTAATAAATTTTAATATTCCTCTTGAAATTCATATTAAAGCATTTTATGGCAGGAGTTATTAGTTTGTTACTAATAGATCAATATTAATATTGATTTGACATAATAAAGTGGGTGAGCATTCATTACCTTACTAATTTGAAGACAGCAGAATGATAGAAAACAAATATTACAACACATCATTAATAAATATTGAGCATACACCAGATTTTGAAGCTCTACTTTCTCCTCATGAAGAAAGTGAGTCCTAAATAGGCAGAACTCCAATCTTAACTTCACTTACCATTATGGTTACAACTGGCTCAAATGGAAAGGAACATTCCCTTATCACCCTAAATGACACAGTAGTATAAAAAAAATTAGAAGACAAGACCTGTGAAAATATGCTTGCATTATATTAGGCATTAAGACGAGCCAACACCTAACAATATGAACAACTGCAGCATGCAGAGTATCAGCCTGAGGAAATTGCATTTACAGAGAAGGGATCCCACAGGTAAAAACATATAATGCTTTAGGACTGAAGAATAACTACAAGTGTGGGTAGGTCGTTTGTGGGCTGCCAAATAACATCCAGGTGAGTGAAAACTCCTGAGTACTTTTGTGGCTCTTGCTCAAAAGGTACCATTATAAAGCACTTGCACTTCCTTAGCTTCCAGCCACAAAAACCAAGACACGAATCCAGTTTCCAGCAAAGAAGTCAACAAGCCTCTTTATTACCAATAAAATTGGTAGTAGCAAACATATAAACATATTTCTAAAGAATTTCCTTATTTTAAGTCAAGTGCTGTAAACTAGTAGTTAGCTTGATGGTAATTATTCAATCCTGAAATCTATTTCCGCCTTGGCTGAAAAAATAAAGCTGGAGTTTTTTTAAAACAAACAAACAAACAAACAAACAAACAAACAAACAATCTTAAATCCCAGTTTTGCAATAGATGTGGCTTTATTTTCCATGATAGCAAGTGGGGTTTACTGGTGCAAGTACCACCAGAAGGAAGTACTCAAGTCTGTACTTGACTCACAGGCAACTGTAATACAGGCAGGACTAGTAGCATCAGTTTAAAGTGGCCCAACACTTTCCACAATACAACTCATTTTAAGTTGCATGTGTAAGGTTTGATTCTTCATTTTGTGCCCCAGGCTATGGATATGGGTTGAATGCTGCGCAGATGACAGAGGAACACAATATTCTACCCCTGAGGAAAACCAAATCTGCTTTCTTGTAAGTCTTATCCCAAATCATGAATTTCACATTTTGGAGGGGATATACAGTACTGCAGATGTCACTCTCTGTCCCTCTCACAAGCTCCCCCAAAATGGCCAAGTTGTAAGATAATGAAAGTAGAGCCTTGGATGCCCTAAGCCCTTCAACTTCTGCCCTCCCAGGGACCTGCCAGAGCTGGGGCACACAGACAGCAACAACCAGCAGAAAGGACTTCTCTAGCTCACCTGGTAGAGGTCTGCATTCACCATTTAGGTACCTTTGATGCCTAAATGAAGCTAGAGTCCCATTTTAGTTCCACACCAAACCCACAAAATTTATTTTTAATAAACACTTATGAAATTCAGTTTAGACAACAACAAAATGGAATGGCCACATAAGTAACTTTAGAAGTCAGTGCAGAAAGGTTGTGGTTCAAGACATCAGGACATCCAAACTCTCTCCTCTGCTTGCTGCACGACCTCAAGTAACGCTGCTCATTCTCTTAACACTTCTGTTCCCTTACAGTTTCCTCTGATGAAAGGAGGATAGTGAACCAGATCCCACCATTTAGGTAGACATCCAAATGCACATGGAAAGTGGGCTCATATGAGAAAGTGAGAGAATCAAGGTTCTTATGGCTGAAGTCACCAGGTGAAAATTAACCCCATTTAAAATGGGGCTGACTGTAACACACTTGATAACATACAGACCCCAACTCGCTCACGTGTCAGAATCCCTTTGAGCAACAGAAATTTTACAGCCCATCTTTTCCCTTATTATTTCTTCTGACATTTGCTCAGTTCTATTTCCCTTTTGTGCCGAGGAAGAGGCACCTGTGCTTCTCCAGTCATTTATAATATTCAGATTCTGCTTTTGAACTTTCCTTTGCCCCAGTTTCTTGTCATCACTGCCTAGTTATCAGCATGGGGAAGCGAGCAAGTAGCTTTCTCTCTTCCCTCAGGCAATACCATTGCTGGCTTTGATTTGCGTCACAGAGACAAAAAAAGTAGAACAGCTGCAGCCCTTAATTGCAGAAACCACGTATGCGAGGCCAAGCTGCAGTTTCACTGTTGCTCTTTCAGCTAGAAAAATTATTAAAGGCCCAGTCTTTTGCCTCCCCAAAAACACGTTTCCCAGCTTGTACACTAGAGCAGCACACAATTTTCAGACAGTGAAATATGGTAAAAAATTAAAAATATCAATACTTCTAAGAAGAATAAAGGCAATTTTCTGAAATAGACTCCTATACCAGGTACATCATCAGGGTGCTTCCCCTAAGTCTGTTAAGGGAGCAAATCCATCACTGCTTGTCCCTGTCCTCCAGAACCCTCCTTGGAGGAGATGGATGGGCACAGGCACTTTATTCCACTTGCTAAGGTGGGTTACTGTAGTGGGAAGGGTCAGGAGTCTGGGTTGTTGTTTAGGTGCAGGTAGCATTCTGTTAATAAATATGAGATCTAAGAGTCACACCTGGCATTTGCAGTGAGGTTTGGCTACATCCCAGGTTCCTGGGGATGTCTTTCCCCAGATTTTAGCTCTTTTTCACACATACATGCTCCTTTTTACGCTTCCATAGGTGCACTCCCACAAAAAAACAAAGTGGCTTTCATTAACTGAGCATGGAACTGAGGAGCTTGACTGGCTGGGAATTCCCAAACAGTGAAAGCTGGTCATCATGATCCGGCCCTGGCCAGGAAAACAATGACTATTGATATGGACTAGAAAATACACACACAAGTTTATTACTTTTAGCTTCAGCATATAATACCTTTTGCTACTGAAACACTTTCTTGCAAGTATATAATCCCTCTGGTTCTGGATGGCTGTTTTTGAGGTTTTCATGGAGATGTTCATCTCCTTCCATACTGTCCAAGTTACCAGATGGTCCTAGAAAGTATTTCAAGATATAATTTGTTTACCTTGTAGAGCATTAAGACAATTTCATACTGAGAAGGATCATCATCTCATGATGATGATTTTCTGCTTCTAAAGAAGAGAGCAGTTGTGTAATGGATAATGTGCTAATATATTAATATTTCAGGAAAAGGAGTAAGGATATCAGGGTGGGTGGAGCAAATATGAAATGTAGAAAGAACATAACACACTAAGAAAGAGAGAACCATGAATTAGAATCCTAAGCAATGTAGTGATCAATTACATTAGGAAGAAATCTTCCAGTACCTCAAGGTACTGGAAATGACTACACAAATTCAGATGCAGAATGCTTTCAGACTGTGCACTCAAAACTTACACCTGCAGTAGCCACATTAATCCATCCATTTATCCACCTGCAGTAGCAGCCATTTATCCAGCTGTTGCACTGGTGATGCAACAGCTGGATAAATCTACTCCTCCAACCCACCTCTACCAGCTGACTCGAGAACAGCAAGGAGCATGAGAAATTTTTCATTATACTGTAATCATATGCATGTTACTGATGCTTACACAGCCCTGCTTTCATGAGGGAGAAAAGCCAAAAATAAAAATGTCCCAACTTAAAAGAGTGCCCTGTTCTGGTGGTATTTACACTGCTGCAGAAGCGAAAGGTTTGGATTACTAACGTGGACTGTTCACCACCAAATTCCCAGGAAAACTCAAGCTGTAAAAGGTTGCGCTTGCTTTAACTTCTTGACCAAAAGGTAAAATTCTTCTGGACAACTTTGCAGTTTTTGTTTAAAAACTATTTTGGTCCTGATGAAATTTGTCATTTTACAAAAACCTCACTTATTACCTTGAAAAAAACTGATCACCTTGAAGCACTGTTTCATCTGTTCGAAGAATAAAAAAAATCCCTAAGTCACTAAGATTTGGATTTGCTGGAATTTCCATAATTATCTTCCCTACATTACTTTGCTTGTACTGGGTGAATATGGTGAGGGTTCTGCTCTGAACATGAAGGTTCATGTTCTCAGCACATCCAATCCCTCTTTTCAGGAGAGCTCAGTTCTGCCATGAGTACAGGGTGCTCAGGAATACAGGTTTTTTCCCCTATTCAAGGGCATTGCTTGATCATACCAAACAGCTCTGGCTGAAAGCACAGACCTGTCCATTTATATGAGAACTCATTTTGGTGTCTCACAACTGAGCTGTTTGCTCTAGGCAGTTACTATGGCTTCTGCTCATGAACATGCTTTGTTCCTCAGTCTCCTTCCAGAAAATAGGAAGCAACAGCCTGACAGCAGAAGGGAAAAGTAGACAGCAGAAACCTCTGCATCAGAGCTATCCTCATACGTTTGCTTCAAGGTCTGGAGGTACTTTTGGGCTCACAGTTGCTTATTCAAATCAAGTTTTGTCATGGGAAATTTTGACAGACATGGAGAACAACAATGTTTTTCACCTACAGTGAAATGTTCTGAAAGGCAAGATGCCTGGTGGTTAATTTTCTCCTTTTGGTAAATATGCATATAGCCTGTCCTGTTTTCGACTCAAATGATATTTGAAGTATTTTTAGAGGCAACCACTGGCTAGACCAAACATTCTCCCTTTCCTGAAATAGTAGCTCTATTTTATGGTCTCTGAAGCATCCTGGCTTTCCCCATCCCAACTGCAACTCCATTCTGCTGACCTACTCAATCAGAGCTCTTCCCCACACCTTCAGGGATGCTCCCAATTCTACACCTCAGCCCACCTCAGCCTTTGACTACCAGAGCTGTATTTCAGTGAGCAGTATCACCCAGACAATCCAGCTTCTGGTCTCCTCTGGACAGAAGAGAAAACAATATGATGGCATCTCTACTCGTCCCAGATTTCTTGACAAAGAGATGGTCCCAGAAAAACGGACTTGCTCTCCAGCACAACCAGCAAGAAGAGATGTGTAACAGGAGAAGTTTGCTCCTCCTAGGGCAATGAAAACCTTACACCAAGGATGGACCTGACTCTGAAGAGTGCTGGCTGAATTCCGTGTATGTCCTTCAGATGAGTACCTAATGTACCTTGATTTCATTCAAGTTCAACGAAAGCACCACAGAGGAACAAGGTGTGCGTGCTGGAAAGGCACCAAATGGTGACATGTTTGTCCTGCTGTTTGGCTAGAACAATACAGCATTTATCAAAAGTTAAACATTTACTCAAAACAGGGCTTCTCAGCGCTTTCTGTCACGGTGTAAATTGCTGTAACACACCATGAAGTTCCATACAGAGGAGCACACACAATGGAAGAGGTAAAACAATTCTGCTGACTTGACCCACCCCTTTTTGCTCTGTTTTCTTTTTTCCTGAGCATGGGAAGAGTGGGATAAGACTATTCCATGCTTGTCTTAAAGAAGATAATAAATTACAACAGCATCTTTTCCTGTTTGATTTCACCCTTATTTAACTTAGTTAAGGAGAAAAAAATAATAAAGACAGTGGTACAACAGAGAAAGTAATTGACTTAGGATTTGTTAGCCCTGTGACCTTGATCCAGTTTCAGCTTTTGTATCTGGAAGCCAAAACAGAAGGAAGACTCGGGGAAACAAAATCACACAGTCCAAACAACTGTTTGTACAGCAGGTATCAGTAAAGTGTCAACCAAACCATCCTGCTTCTGGATGGCAAGGAGTTTGCCCTAGAGCAGCAGACTGTGACTTAGGCACCAGAAGTTTAAGGTCCTGGGCTATAGAAACCTTTCTACTGCCGTTTCTCAGTTTAGAAGGGCAGCAGCCTGTCCCAAGAGTGGTCATAAAGCAGCCCTGCCACACAAAATCTGACTGGTTGGTTTTTTTTTTTAGCGTACAAACTTTAAGACTGGTATTGCTTTAACACTGTCAGTTGAATGATGCTGATTTTCAGGAGTGCTCCAGCAAGCACTCAAGGAATTTGGTCTTTGCTTGAGCCAATTCTTGAGACACATACAGTCTCAGCCTCCAGAAGCGAGGGATTGGCCTGAAATCTCTGAAAAAAGGGCTGTAACTTGTGTATTCCTTCTTACCACCACTGCTGCAATGTTTATGTATTTATGTACAAAACCAATATACAATGACAAGTCATCTAAGACATCTCCAGGGAGAAAAACGACATGGAAACCTCCCCCACCTCCCAAAGGGTACAAACTGGCAGATGGACAACTGTAACTGAGACAAGCATGAAGCTGAAGAGCTTTTCCAAATGTACTGGCTGTCCTGCCCTGCTGCCAGCGGTGTGTTTCTTCCTTTGTGTTGTCATCTGATGCAGACTGGAAGGAATTGGTCCATCCACAGAACTCAAGCAGCACAGAAATGCATTTAACAGGCGCCATGGAGGCACTGAAATAATTACCTAACCTGCAAGGTCACAGTGTGCTGTACTAAATCTTCCATGTATTGTAAACAGGCGGTTTCTGCAGGACAAAAGCACAGGCAACATTGTTTTGCTCACCTATTATAGTGGCCCCACCTCCAGAATCGTTACAGCAACAGGATACGCGATTAGAGAGGAAAATAATCTGAATTTCATCCTCAGGCCGTGGGCTCTCCATCCCTCCAGCTTCTCCCAGCAAGCACAGTGGTTTCACTCACACAGGGCTCGTGTTTCTGCCATCTGCCCACCGTACTGGTGGGGAGGTTTGAAAAAAGGACTGAACAAAGTAGGGCTTTTTTCTCCTAACCAGGCAGAGAAGCCTGAACTGGCACCCAGCATGCAGCTTCTACATCAACAACTAGCCAGGAGTCTGTGAAGGCTAAAAACAGCAAGAGATCTTCTTTCTAGGAAATAATTTAAACAGAGTTGGGGCTGTATCAAGAGCTGGAAAAGGGCCTATTGAAAGAGTTGGGGGGAGGGAGGAAAGACCCCATCAACTACATGTGTGATAAAACTAAGGCAGCACAAAAATGCAGCTGACATCCAGCAGGAACCAAAGATGTGTTCACACCCCTTTCTGCAGAGCTCCTTGACTTACGGCTACTTTAAGAAGCCTCTCTTAATTCCAGGTAATGAGTGGCTAATGGCATTGCCAGGGAGGCTTTTCACAGTTACATATTTTCCTGTTACAGCAGGCAGGAAGAAAACACAGCTACTGGGAAGAAACCACAATTAAACCCCAAACATATTCATATGAAATAACACAGACAACAACTCTGTAAGAGGAGGATGAAGAACTGCAATATGATCAAAATCTTATCCAGAAATGGAAATTCTTTACTGGGAACTCAGGAGAGGCACTCAGACAATTGTTATCTCCCATTCAGTTTGAGGCTGGGTAAGCAGCTAGGGCTGAAAACACCAATTTCAGTCAGTTGCTCAACACTAGAAGTTGATACAGCAGTGGTAACAGGTGTCTGTGGCATTAGTGTAAAATAAAAGTCTTTGAACCAACTAAAAGAAAATTTCCAAAACCAGACTTTATGTCAAAGAAAAACAAAAATACCACAGGGTGCTCCATCACTCCCTCAGCTTGGAGTCTACCCTATTTTCCAGTGACTAGGGGACTATAAAACAGTAAAAGCCTTAGAACTGGATCCCACAGAACACAGCATTTCTGAATAGCTGCTAACAATCTGGAGATAAGCCCTTTAGCTGGATATTTAGTAAACAGCTGCTGGCATAAAAATCATATGTAACACAGACCAACCAGAACTGATCTTACCATCTCAAGGGATTCACAGTCTACTGAAACACACAGCTTCTTCATCAGTTATCAAAGACAGAAAAAGAAGGCGTGACTGCACACTGGAAAGACCTAATTGTTTAAAGGGGAAAAAAAAAAGTAAATAAGAAGTATTAAAAGAAGCAATAAAATGGAGAACTGAAGTGAATCTTGTAATTTTCAGATCAAAATAAATTAACGTGGTCTGAAAATTAAAAACATCCCAGACTAAAACTCAGTCAGCCACACATTAGAGCATTCCTCCCAGACCGAGTGGTCTGAGGAATTTATAAATTTGGCATCGTATAAAATGTGCTATTCCTGGCAGGTCTTCGAAATAGGGGAAGTGAAAAGGCCACGAACACAGGCAGAGCAACAGGGCCAGCCTCAAGAGCACAGCTGTGGGCTATTTTCTGGCATTTCCAAATATTTTAAGTCCCACATCCAGAGCACCAAAGACAGTCAGCGAGTTGTGCTAATCAGCCTCCCCTTGGATTAATCTACAGCTCTGATACGTGCTGGGGTTTGTAGGAAATCCACAGCAAGTTTAGTCATGTAATATTTATGGGTAGCAACGTATAGATTTTTTTCATTCTTTTAATTAAAAAGTACAAAAGTCATGAGCTGAGACATCCCTTTTAAAAGGTTTAATATGGACCAATTCTGAGCTACAAACCACTACAACTTTTCATTTTCCACACTAAGGAAACACTTACGAAAAAACCCCAAAAAACAAGCAACACACCCCCCCCCCACCCCCCACCCACAAAACAAAAAAA
>VYXD01009664.1:1071991-1102298 GCA_013397195.1 Hylia prasina | reverse complement strand
ACCCCCCACAATCAAAACAACAAACCAAATAGAAAATTCTTTTCCCTCAAGGAGAAGCAGCTTTGTGCACAAGATTTTCTTTTACCAACTATGCAGATAGTATGTCTCAAGGGAATGGAAAGACTTGCAAGGCATCTGCCACACACAGCAGCAAAAAGGTAGATGGCAAAGAAAAAATGAAAGACACAAAACCATACAAACTCCCAAACTGTCAGGAAGGTTTGGATAGAAGGACTCTTGCAAATGACCATATTAACCCACAGCAATGACACCTTCATTGGAAACACTAAGCTTTTCTTGACTGGGCCTGATTTTTTAATATTTGGAGTATCCATTGCAAGCATTCTTCAAATTGTAGGAAGAATTACCCACATATTAGCAAAAGGAGCTCACTTCCAGTACACCAAAGACCTCTACTGAATTTCCAAGCAAGGGCAAACAAAAGACTACGAAGTTACTGCTATCTGTTCAAACATCTACATGTCAGAGCATATCAAATGTACCCACTCCATCACACAATTCCAGTTCAGTTCACTGCCACAGATCCAATCTCCATCAACCCAAGAGTTTGTGTCAGCCTTCATGAGTTACTCTTAGACACTGATCTGTGCCTCTGTGACAGAAAGTAGCTCTACCTGTCACTCATTAAGGACTGAAGAAGTGAGAGCTTGATGCACAGCAGTCCCTCAGAGGCAGAGATGCTACACTGTGCTTGGGAACAGCTTTGTCCCGCTTTTCTACAATTAACCAAAGTGTTGCCCAAGATATTGTGGGCCTCAACACTTATTCCTTACTGAAAAGCATGTTGTGCCTATGACAGAGGTTCCTATTCCAAAATATGTTCAAGAGAGGTGAGCCACCTCATGGAAATGCCTTGTGGCAGGCCTTGGCTTGAGGTGGGACGGTGAGGAGCTGTGAGCTGTGACTGAAGGGAAGTTGGTCTTAAAAAGTGTTCTTGTCAAAAGAACCAGCTCCACAGCTGCTCCTGACACAGACCAAAAACCCAGAGAGAAACACACAAAACATCTGCCTCAGAAGACAAACAAGGGAACCTGAACAAGAAGATATTCTCCAGTTTCCTTCTGCACCCCAACCACGTTAGCTCTGCCTCTGGCACACACGGCATCGTGTCCCACCCCACTCCCTCCACCCCCTGAAGATCCTAAGAACATCTTTGATTTGCAGGAGGTAGAACACAGGTAAGAAGGAAAAGATCCTTTAGGTTTAGCAGCTAAGGAACTTCTGAAATTCTCCGTTTCTAAAAGGTTTCTAAAAGTAAGGAAAGGCAAAGGCAATGGGATGAATCAGAGGTGCAATACAGATGTAAAAGCAGAGCCACTAAGAAAGGAAGGAAATAATAACCAAAGAATGTATTTCTTCAAAATTCACACATCCTAATGCTTCCCACTTCCTTTGCACTCCCTCAGCTGAATTTTTGTCCATGTAAATAAACATGTGCAATGGGAATTCAGCTCAGGACCTTGCTCCCATTACCGTAGCTTGCATTTAATTGAGATGTGCAATCCCATGGAAGTCCAAACTTAAACCCATTTGGGTGGAGTGACTAAAAGTTTCATATTTTTCCTAAAGCTCCAGCTGCTGGAACTGTATGACTCCGTGAGAATCCAACGATTTCAGTTGCAGGATTTTTGTTTTGTTTATTTTAAAAGATAACTCAAGTTCTCATGCTTGTGGAGAAATAAAAATAAATAAAAAGAAAAAGCTTTAAACTATGACTTGCAGGTTTATTAAAGGCTCAGAAACCAGAAGAGGAGAGAAAAAATACTTTCCATCTTTTAAAAAAAGCTTATGATTCTTTTAGTTTCCTAACTGCTAATTCCTTTGGGTTTTTATTCTGCAGCACTTTCTCTCCAATGACTTTTTTTTGCAGAATATAATTATTCCTCAATAAAGTGATGGATTAGAGAGTCCATTCTTCCTGTAGCTTTACTGAAGGTGATTGTATTTGATGAGTCCAAAGTCATTTCTCTTCCATGCATATAAGATGTAAAATTATTTCAAGGGTTAGTTCAGACCACAAGTGCAGGAGATGAGAGGGAAGCAACAGATCTGCTACAAGACTTCTTAGATAAAATATAAAAAGGTAACAGAACGTTTATGTAGCCTCAAAATAAAGGAACCAGGCCACAGGTTTGTACCTATCACCTAATCAATGCCAACAATAAATGAAAGCCTGGACAAGCAGAGAATATATTTGACTCTCCATGGGCATTTTTCTGGGAATTCACTAGAATGCCTTATCTGCAATATCAACACCATTAATGCCAAGGGAGAAACAAAACACCCAACACATTGTCTTAAAAAAATTGCTCCATTGCTTTTTAACGGTGATTTCAAACTATTTTCAGGTCATGCTTTAAGTCTCATCACTGGTTCACGTGGTTTGTTTGGTTTTGAAAACACCCTGCAGAAGCAGCTCTGTGATGCAAATGTGTTTTATTTGGTAGCACCAGATGACCACACCAGACCACCTGTATCCCCTCTACCAGAAGAATAAAGTAGTTGTCAGAACTCATTTTCTTCATAGATGTTATGAAACTAGTTGAGGTACAGTTTTTCCAGCTCTAATGTTTTTATGTTTTTTTATATTTTCATGGAGAAAAAGAAAATATTTCTTTCTAAGCAGTTTCCAGCTTCAGGACTCTCAAGTTACAGGACTGAAGCCTAACAAGCAATACAGGATCATTGGTGATAAAGATGAGAGACAGAATGAAGTGCAAGCAAAAGAGCACACATGGGTGTGTATGCACAAGCACAGCTTGGCCAAATTAGGTTTTCAGTTAAACTGCCATTGCTGAAACACAGATTACGTGCAGTTAATTTAAAAATGCCTTCTAATAATTCTCACTGAGTAAAGCAAACTACAGCTATATAACACTGATGGAGACATTTATTGAAATTCACTCAGACCACTGTGCTGGCTAAAGAGGTTAAGCACAGGAGAAGAGGGCAGAGAGGTGCACTGCCATCTCACTGTTATGCTGCAATCCCAGAAAGCCTGGCTGGCTGAAGAGGAGCTACTGAGTTCACAGAGCTGCTTGAAAAAAAATTCCACCCATTTTCAGATCTGCTGCGAGGTTTCCTCTCCTTCCTCTGCAGTATCAAATGCTACTGACCACAGCTGGAAGCACATATAAAATGAAATGGAGCCCTCTCTCCTACCAGTACAAACCCACTAATGTGAAGTTATTAAAAATATCCTATTCATTTCACCCACAAGAACACTTCCCCAAAAAATTTATTGTCAACGTAGACCTTAGCCTGAATGGTAAAGCCAGTGATCAAGCTCAGCCTTTTTTACACAGATTGCAATACCTCAGCACAATGCAAGCAGCACCTACTCTTGATGCATCCTCAATCTTTTTAAACATGTCTAAGGAGTTAACTATTTCTTTCATCTCAGGGCAGTAACTGCTCAGGCCAAAGGAAGAAAACAAGGAATTGTTTCATTTGGCTTTCTCTTTTATCAGTACATTTACCAAACAGCTCTTACGTAGAACTTGTCATGGTGATTCATTTTATTGCATCCAAGCCTGCTGTACTGCCCCAGTAGGTATTCCAGCTACAAATGAGTCATAAAGCCCCTGAATGTGGTGTTTCGTAGAAAAGGCTGAATTCTCTATCAAAGGAGCTTCAAGAAAAAAAATTAAAAGAACAAAAAGAAAGCACCATTACTTTGGGGCGAGGGGGCTGGAAAAGGAAAAAGAATACATGAATAAATAATGTGGAAGTAAACAAAGTCCTTGCCGTGTTGAGCACAGCTGTTCTACAGCATTTATAAAGTCTCTGGTTACAGAGTCAAGGCCATTTCCCCAAGGAAAGAAAAGCCCTGTATTGCACAATATGGGAACATGAACACATAGGGAATATGCATTGATTTGTTAGTGCTGAGGAAAAAAAGATCTTGAAAAAATCACCAATCTACAGCAATTCTAAACAAACAAACAACCTGATGCTGCCAGAGGACTTGCACAGAGATGATTACACCGGAGTCAAAATTCTTACAAACTCAACATTCAGCCTGCTGTGTTAGACCTAAACACAAGCAATTTTGCCTCTTTGAAGCAGTGGATAAGAGAACAGCCTATTATAAAGGGCAGACAGTGAGTAAATCATTGCCCTTGCTCAGTTCTGGAAGGGAGAACAAGCTGTTCCTCTTTGCTCTGGACTCCTCATCCGTGCTCAGACTCTGCGCGTGTGGAACCTGCGCCTGTTCCTGCACGGAGGTGGGAAGGAAAGAAGTTAGGTCACAGTTATCCTGGCAGGAAAAGATGTCCAGCAAAGCCACTCTGCCCAAAGCCAGTCTGTAGGAAAGGGATGAGGTGCAGCACACTGATGGAGCAGAGCCATAGCGCACACCCTGCAGAGTTCAAACTGCATTCAGTCAGAGAGCCCATGGAACTCAGAGCAGTCCACAGGCAGTGCAGCTCCCTGCTTTCTCAGGGCTACAATAAATTACCACAACAGCAGCAAACTATGTGGGAAGTCATGTTTTCCAGCAAGCATGGCAGCATGAGACACCTGCAATAATTCTCCCTCTCTGGAGGTGGGCATATATAAACAGGCAGCTAAATGTACAACCTTACAAGAGTCAGGGATAGATCTTCTAAACTTGCTGCACAGAGCTAGTTCAAATATCCAAAGCAATATAGCCAAAGAGTCAGCCAGGTTTGGTTTTGCTCAGCTGGAGAAAAGCCTTATTGCTTCTAGTAAGGAAGCCAGCTCAGTAAACCCATGTCTCAGGGCAGAGAGACATTCTTTGGCACTATATAAATATCATAAACAACAATCTAGCTCCAGTGTTAGTTCCTTCAGATTTATTCACAAGAGGCATCCCTTCTGTTGAAAGGATTTCTGCCCAACATTTCCAGCTGATGTCAGTGTGACAACTTCATTCTGAAAATCAAAAATCCCTGCCCTCCAGTTCAAGAAAGCAATTCCATTAGTCAGAGCAATCTCCTAGCAGTAGGAAAGCACTGACTGAATTTTCACTCCACCCAATTCAAAGGTCAGAAAGTAGTTTTCCATCCTACACGCTCTATAGCATGCAGACCAGGAAGCTGAACCACATCTTCCACACCTGAAGGCAGTCCCTTAACAGTCTACCATGCATCTGCACACTCACGTGCACACACTCTCTCTCTGAGTTTCTTCAGAATTCTCTTTCATTTTCCCCTGGAAAAAAAAAATAGCAAAACTGATGAGTCTTGCAAAATACTTTGGCTCCTGAAACAAAACAAAAAAAATTCAACAAAATCCCAAGTCCAGTTTTTCTGAGCAATGCTAGTATTGACATCAATTGTTAAGATAACAAAACCAAAGTGAGCTGGAAGAGTAAAAGTAATAATACAAGATCATGAGCTAATTAGGATGGAAAACAGACTTCTGTGGCATTAGGTTTGTATTGCTCAATGCTTGCAAGGTTTCAGGTGGTAGACATCTGGAATCCTCACTCTGATACTGGCATGTGTGTAGAGCAAATACTATACCCTCACCAAAGTTGCTCTAGTATTTTCAGGAATGCAAAGATGAACTAATAAAAATGAGATTTTAATTTTAACATACAACCTTTAATTTTAACATAGCCTATTTTTTAAATCATCAGAAAAAGGGGTATTCAGTTTAGAAAGCCGTTTTACTTTCACTGAACTGCAGGGATGGAAAAGGGAAAGAGAAAAAAGGACTCAGAAGCCACATTCCTACTCCTCTGCCTTCTTGAATGACTCCATTATGAGGCTGAAAAGGAGATTTAATTAAATCAGTTCCACTTACCAACCAAACCTTACCTGTTTCTTTGCCAGAGACACCATTCCTTCTTGTTCCCAAAGGGGTGTTGAGAGGGGGGAGAGAAGAGCAGCAAAACTGGATTTTAAGAGCAGGAAAGCAGAGGGGGCTTTAACTCTTTAACTTTTAACCCAGTGAAAAAAAAAAAAAAGTGGAAAAAACCCCAAACAGAGATAGATATCAAGCATTCATTAGTGCCAAGGCACCACTGCTACAAGTCTTCTGAAGATCCAGGATACCACATGCCAAAGTCTCGGATACTAAAAATAAGTAAATATTCTAAAAGGGCTTCTGCTGAATTGTACTTTCACAGCAGAAGCTGGACAAGGTCCAAGAAGAACGAAGAAACTGAGGCTTTCTGTATATTGCAGCCATTAAAATATGCAGTGAGTTAAAAGACTGCAAGGAAACCCTGTACTGTGGTAGCCCCTGCTAAACCTCATAACCATCTCTTTCTCCTCAGCTGCTGTATGCGGGGAGAAAAATTATTACCCTCTGAAAATTAAGAATCAACTTCTTTAAACAGATGAGTCAGCAGATGTAAACTTCAGCAAAGCTAATTCCCCAAGCTGCTGACATCACCACACACATACAGAGACCACCTAGGAATCACTGCAGGCATGCTACTGTTCTGAGAAACATGGAATGAAAAGCAGAACAACCTCAGTGATGGTAGGTGTTGTTTTACTGTGATTACCCAGGGTAACAGAGCTGCTGATTACCTCAAATAGTTTGAGTGCTGCGCATTTTGCTCTTCAAAAGCTTTCATGTATCATCACCTCACACCCAGTTGTTTTTGACAACAGAGTTGGCATCACTCTGGTTCCCTGCTTAGACAAAACAAGTCCCAGCACTGTCAGGGGCTCTGGAGGAGCTGCTGAGAGCAAAGGGGGACCCACTTCTGCACAGGTCACCTCTGTGGGCTCAGGTAGCATCAGTGATCAGCAGCTGGGGAGACTGAACTCTCAAATTCTGTCAGCCACAACCCGGATTTCTGCCCTAAACTGCAGAAACTGCAGCACTGCAGTCAGCTGGCTGGATTTGGAAGAGAAGAGCAACACAGTGTTGTCACTATGCTCGCTGCAAATAATATTAAAAAGTTGCAGCTCTATTATTCCCCACGCTGCAGAAGAAAAATGCCATTATTAAAATCACTTGCTGATAAAACACCAATGATATAAACTGGGCTTGACCAGAGCCACATGTGTAGGCCTGTGGCCAGATCCAGACAGAGCCATGAGGCCACACATGTTTTGGACCATGCCAGACCTCCCCAGCCAGGACACAACCCCCCCAGCCTGGCTCTACCCCAAGTTTCACTTCTGCAGGAGGAGAGGGAAGCCCAAGGTCACCCATCCCTGAACCTCTGTGGGCTGCCTGAGCTTCACAAAGCTCACCAGTTGCCCAGTTTAATAATAAATCACACTGTTGTCTCTGCCCTGACATTACAATGTAGGTTCACATTCACTGCTGGACACACACCATGCCACTGCAGGATGCCAATTCTCATGAACAAAAGATCCAGCTAGTTAAACAGAAAAATAAATCTCAGCTGCTAACAGGAGTGAAGGGAATTTTCAGTCCAAATAGCTGCAGGATTTCTTAAGAATATTTTCTTTCTAGTTGGAATAATTCAAACCTAGAAGAAGCCTGTTGTGCCAAGCACAGTAAGTTAAATCCGCAGCCACATCTGAAATAGGCATCTGGCTCACTAATAAGAGACCCTGCATTTTGCACTTCACCTAAACATCACTATAAAGTAAAATCTCACCATGGCAATGCCTACAGACTTCACAAATTCCTGTTATTGCAGAAATGTAATACTACCTCATAGACACAGAAAACAACATTCGTTTTCGGACAATATGGACAATTAGAAAAGATCTCAGCAAATTGTATTTTATTTTGTCTACTTCTTTAAACAAAGAGGAGAAGAAGTAGTGAACTGCTCACTATCTGTTTTGCACATTAAGGTGACAGTGACAAATGAAAAGTCAATTTACCAAAAAATTCAAAGAATTAACTTTGTAAAAGGAAACAGAGATACTGAACGTATTACAGCTGCCTTTGACTTTGTAATGCAAAGCACTGTGCTGAACCATGGAAATCAGAAAGCCAAACCCACTTGGAATCAGATCAGTCTGCATTTCACTGTAAGCAGTAAACAGGAGAAAAGGCTTTGAGTTTTAGGGATTTTTTTTCAGAGCATAATAGAACCAAAAAAAAGCAACTTTTCCCACCTGCCATCAAACTACCTTTTGATATTTGTGTCTTTTACAGCAAATACACTATTTATCACTTTCCTAATAAGCATTCAGCACCTCCCCAGTAATTGTGCACCCAGTTTACATTTGAAATGCCTTTGCAACACATGTATTGCCTGCCTGAGAAAGCAGATAGTTTTTCTAACTCATCCCTACTCAAACGGAGCACAAATTAGAGTTTGACCACGTGACTAAGTAAAGAAATCATTAGAAGATTAAGCATAGATGATTATAAATTTTTAAAGCTTTAAAACTATTTCAAGCCCCAAGGTGTTTTAGGTTAGGACACTGTTCTTCATGGTTTGGGATTCTCTTGATGGGAATATGCAAACAAAATACAAACAAGACAGTATGCAGCTCCTCTGGCAGGACAGTTCACAGCCCTATGCTGTATTTACCAAAGTCACATTAACAGATGCTATTGGTCCTTTCAACTACTCTGAGAAACACATATGACCTTTCACAAGATCCCCTGCAAACTGATGTGGCCAAAATTAAGAACACTAGTCTCAATTTTTGCTAATACATAACCCCCTGGTCCCTGCTTCCTGAAGCACTTTTGCACACTGTCCTGCCAGGGGATGGAAAAGGGAAAGGAAATACGAAGTTACCTAGCGTGGCTTGGAACAGAGGGCCTCTGTTCGGATGTAAAAAACCACGGGGTGTTTTTAAAAAGTTGCAGACTAGCAGGACAGCTGATGGTAGGAACAGTGAGATTCACACCCTGCATGTCAGTGTCACTTCAGAGCTGTCACACCCTGACCATGGAGATAAACATTGCACATGTGAAAGAACTGTCAGTTACTTCAGGCTGTCAAACATTTCAGTGGAGCATTGTCATCTCAGTGACACACAAGTCAAATAACTGTGTTTAAGTAAGTCTACATTCATCCAAAGCACACCTCACAAAATCACAGGGGGGTGGAGGGAGGGCAAATAATAAGTACCCATCATTTGCCCTTAGAACACACTGACAATTCATGACAAAACCCTCAGTGCCAGGCTTTGTGCCCATCTGTGCAGCATACCTGCCTAACACTGCTACAGTAACATAAATCCTTAAACCACGGGAGCACAATGCGGCTGTGTCTGAAAAGCCTTGTTATTTCAGCTGGCCAAGACAAGATGAAACTAAAAAGGAAATACACTGGTGCATACAGAGCCTCAGTTCCACGGGCAGGATAGGCTGGGCTCGTGCTTTGGCTGTAGGATGGAGAAGATTCAAAGCCTACCATGGAAACAGCATGGCACTACTCAATTCCTTGAGAGACCATCCAGGAGCCACTCTCACCACCTGAGCTGGGATGAAAGCCCCTCTGCAGCTACACACCTCACACTCACACAGGCAGAACAGGGTTCCTCATCAGCTCTATCCCAGGTTTCCTATAGCAGAGTCGCAGACCTCTGGATCCTTAAAGCAATTTATTCACAGCCCAGTAGCAGAGAAACAGCTCCAGGTGGTGTCTTTGAGAGGGAACCTGAGCAAAGGAACTCCAGGGACTTTTATCCACTCACAGCTGAAGCACAGCAAAGTCAGGGATCTTCCCGTGGAGTCTCTGGCTCCTGCTGTGTCTGTGAGTGTCCAGTCACCTGATGTGCCACAGGTCCCTGTGCCATTTACCATCAAAAGGGTTGGTAGTTCACAGCCTCTTGTCTCAGGCTCTGGAGCTCATCCCCAAGCTGCCTGCACTGGGTGTGTCCTCAACAGCTTGGAACGTGGACATCTGGGGCACTTGAGTGGGTCTGGGGGTGCCAACCAGTTCTATCCCCACCACAGCAGCTCAGATGTACCTGTGTACTCAAAGCTCAGGAAGGGACAGCATTGTCCCTGCTGAGGACCAGGACTGGCCCCTTCAAGAAGCCTCCCTTGCTTCCCCCACCACAGAACTGTGCATGCATGCAAAGGCTTTGTTAACTCTGCTCAAGGCTGTAGGGATGCTGCTATCCATGGAGATCACTCCCTTTTTGCTGCTGCAGGGGAGGCAAAATGCTCTGACTCCTTACTCCGTGGTATGTCCATGCCTGAATTTCCTGATTTAAGTACAGCCATGGCACCTACCTGGTCTATGCCAGAAAATATCCACCTGTGGATGAACAACAACCTTATTTCCTCACTCCATCATCATCTGCTGCCATGCACTGCACAGTCCTCAAGGCAGGAACTACTGACAGCTACAGGTGGGGCAAACCACGACAGATGTTGTAAACCCTGCCAGATGTTGTCTTGACCCAAGCTGGTGCCTCCAGAGTTTTTCTGGTTTTATCAGTACCTTGTGAGCAGCTACACTGGGCAGGTTAAAAAGAGCTGGTAAAGGTGGTGTGCCACAGAACCTGAGGGGGAAAGCTCAAGTTGAGAGCAATGAAATTGGTAAAACAAACACTTTTGGAAGGGCTCTCCAGCTCTGTAAAAGCCAAGAGATTTGCAGCGTGACCACAAATGGCCAAGAGCTGTCTTCTCCCAACACTTAACATCTAAACCGCTAGTGCAATTAAAAAAACAAATATTTTGTGGACTAGAAAATGGAAAACAAAATTGTTTGGTTTCTGTTTAGTTGGTTTTTTGTAAGTTATTCTCTGTTTCTGGAAGTCTGATTTTTATTAATGTAATATTTCTGTTAGCAGCCTTGTCTACGTAAGGCATCTGTAGAAAGTTTTTGTTGTTAACTTAATAGTGAAAATCTAATAGAGGTTCTATTTAAATTTTCCTATTAAATTGACGTCAATCGCAGTCTGAGAATCAGATTGTTACAACCCAGACTATGAAAAAAACATTCAAGTCAGATGCTATAAATGTAGCCACTGCACACTGGTAAGTGTGTTTTAATATTTTTAATCAGGTCTCTGGGTAGAGCCAAGATACACTTGGCATAGAGATGAGGGGAAAAATTATAAAAATGTAGATTTTTTTTTTTTTACTTGGAAAGTCAATTATAATTTATTTCCAGTAAAACTGAAAAAAAAAGAACAGAATACACACACAGAATTGCCCTTTAGAAAGCAGATGTACAAATATAAAAGTAACTAGAGCTTGATGTCTTAATCAGCACTTGCCACACAACAGACTAAAGATGAGACATCATCTTCCCTGTAAGGTTACTTCCACAGGAACATTATGCGTGGCACAGGGATCCCAAAAAGGAAGGGGGAATAAGGGATCTCTGTGGCAGTGTTGGAGCAGCTGAATTGACTGAAAAGTGGTATAGTAGAAAGAAAAGAAATTTTGTGTAGGGAGAGGAGACTTTTGTTTGGAGATCAGAAGAGTTTCCTGAGAACAGGATTACAAGAAATCTGAAAATTCCAGCTAAGACTTCCCTCAAAGGGACAGCAGGGGGCTATACCTCATTCAAACCTTATGCACTTTGGAAGAAATTCATCCTCCTCAAAGCTGTAGGTTTTTACAAACAGCCCAGCAGAAAAGCAGATAAAATAAATGCATCACAAAGCAGTAACAAAGAGCTGTGCTGGAAGAGAGATGGCTGGGATGGCCTTCCTCCTCTCTCCCGTGTTTTCTCCCAGAAATCTGTGGCTCTGGCTTGGGGTCCCAGGGCACACAGCGCTGATGCTTCTCTTGCCAAAAGCCACAAAGAGATCAAAGAGAGCTGAGAAGAGTAAAAATCCACACAAATACACATGGCTCTATTATTTGCAATTGTTTACTGCCACAAAGAAGGCCTGAACCCTTATCAGATTTCAAAACCTTTTAGGGATGTGTGAAAGAAAGATGAATCAGAGCAGAAAAGCCTGAAGAGTTTTGTCATTTTTCCAGCAGAGGTGAACTACAGAAGTCGTATTTTCAACTCCAACAGAAAAGCATTGGAGCTTTGTGCTAATTATAAAATTACTTAGAATATCATCCAAATCACAGATTCTTTTGTAACTAGAAAACCAGTTGGGTAAAACTTCTCTTCTAACCCACAAGATATTTGTAAGGCCTGCAATAATGAGGTTTGAAATCAAACAGGTTTTTAAATTAAAAACAAACTAACAAAACAAAACTGCTTTAAAAAAATAAGATAAATTACAGTTTAAAGAACTTTGGATTGTTTCTTATTTAATACTAACAAGCCTGTAAGTTACATACAAGTGTTAGAAAAGTGAATTCTCTTTCCAAAACATTTTTCAGGACTCTTGGCAATAATAACCAGCTTGAGCCTGGATGTTAGATGAAGGAGAGGGGAAAAGAGCCCTGCGGCCCCCATTGCATGTTAGAGTAAGAGTAAGGAATGGTAATTCCAGTGCAGGCACCAGCTACCTGCCACAGACCTGACCTCTGTCTGGAAATTATGGGTACTGCACTGAAAAATGGAGGGATGCCAGTACTGCAATAGAAAATTAAGGTGCTGGAGCCCTCAATGCATCCCTCTCCCTTATAAATCCACGCTTCCAAAGTGCAAATTCCCAGCATTCAGCAAAGAAGTTATTTACTTGATGCAAACACAAAAACATTCAACTTCCTTCCAAGCAATGACCTGCTGAGATTCCGTGGGCACTGAAACGCCTGCCCATGGCAGCCCCCGGGAACACAGCCTTGTTGTGATTACTCTGGTGGACATTTGCTTTGCACAGAGCACCAGGTTTCCTGTGCAAGGCTGGAAAGATCCCAGCATGATTTATGGTATATTGTTACAGCACCGTCTAGACGTGACTCGCTCGCTCAGGAACCGATAACAGCGAGCCCACGACAATGCAAGCCCGGCAGAGGTGCCACGTCCTGCCAACCCTGCAGCTCTCTGGGGCAAACCTCTTTTGTACAGCCTCCTCAGCAGGCTGGCCTCCTATTCCCAACCTGTTCAGGGTGAGGGACATGCAGACTGAACTTTTAGAAGCTGTGATGCGCCTACCACAATCTTTCCTGGACCAGCTGTGGGGATTCCGTAGCCCTCCCGTGTCATTTTGCCCAGCTGGGAATGGCTGTCCAATTTATGGCTCCAGCAACAAACTCAACCCAAGCTGGAGCACACACTGGGAAAGAGCTGGGTGCCTTCTCTGGGGCCTTGGGCAGGACCTGATGGCTTACTTTTGCCATACCAGTAAATGCCATTGCCTGGCCAAGACGCAGTTTACTTTGGCAGAAGGCTCTGCAGGAGGATTAGCAACAGCACCAAGAGGACTTTCATGCTTGGAATAAGCGTAGCTGCACCTGGGCTCCTGTTGACAGAATTATGGTGGTAAAAGTGGAAGGGGGAAAATGGGGGGGAAATGGCTTCCTGACCAACCAAACATGCCAGCAAAATCAGAAAGAGTAAGGTCAGGCTTCAGAACAAACCACACCGCAATCCCTGGCACACGCTGTTATAGTGGAAATTTCAATCACAATAACCTGCAGTAATTAAATGGACCACGGAAGGACTTTTGCCCTCAGGGAAGGGATAAAAAGAATAATATTTCCTTCAACAAGCTGGAATACATCCAGCACCAGCACAACTCTGCAGGACTGGGTGTAGCAGAATCAACCTCTCACGCGACAGCCACTGGCGAGGAAACCAGATAGAGAAGTGTGGGAAATGCAAGTGCTTTCTCTTTCCAGTCCCACAGCATGCCTTGATACCTGAAGCTGCTACTCCAAGGAGAAAAAGAAAAAAAGCACAGCTGACTTGGAAGTCAGCCACTGTGCATTGCTGCTTGGAGAGGTAGGTGTGAAGACAAACTGCAAGTCTGGAGCATTCCTGGAGCAGCACTCATTGATTCCTTTCTGCAAGCAAGCTCATTTAAAACTTCATTTCTTCAAAGGCAGGTCCTGGGGCAAGTTTGGACAACCAGAAGAGCCCTCAGAGGTGTGTTGGTTTTGCATGGCCTGGTGATCCACTGTGATCTAGTGGGAGACCCAGTGGAGAGAGGGGGCCCTGCTTCCAGGTGGGAGCAGCCTGTCCTTGGAGGACTGCACCCTATGGAAAGAGTGACCCACACTGCAGCAGGTTTGGGAGGACTCACACTGCAGCAGTTTTGGGAGGACTGCTGCTCGTGAGAGTGGAACCAGGCTGGAGAAGTTCACAGAGAACTGTCTCCCATGGGAAGGGACCCCACAGCATAGCAGGCGAACAACTTCTCTCCATAAACCAAGAAAACTGTAAAAAACTCACTTTGTACCAGCTCTAAGCTGAGCCTGTTCTGCCCTTGGAGTGTTTTCTCCCTGTCCTCTCAACTCATGAACCCTTCATTTAATTTTTTTCTCTCCTCTGCCCAGCTGTGGCAGGGGAGGGTGAGCGAGTGGCTTTCATGGGTGCCTGGTGTTTGGCCAGTGTCAAACCACGACAAGAGGAAATAAAGATGGAAAGGCCTAAATAAGGAGAAGAAGCTAGGTAGAGTCCCCAGAAGGTTCCAGTCAGCTGGAACTGAGTGTGTGAGCAGGCAACAGGTGGCATGGAGATCATGGGAATGTTGGGACAAGCAATGAGGTGTGTGTCTCCCATTCCACACAGTCACTCTCCTGAGTACAGGTGGAGAATGGAGCAATTTCAGGAACAACGTACAGAGATGTAGCAGCTCAGTACTCAAAAATCTGTCTCCATTTGTCAAGCTGAAGAAGGCTTGACCATTCAATCTAGCACAGCATTTGTTTTTCAGACAGGTCCAATTATTTTTCAACATGCAAGCTCTTAAAGCTGACAGGATGCATCCTTTTCCTATCCCACCAGTACACCAGTTTTTATGGAAACTATGTCTCCAAAAAGACAAACAGTTAGCAATTCTCCTTACAATAACATCCATCCTATTTTTGTCATCACTTGAAGCCTTGTTTAAAGACATGTGAGATTAAAAATTTGCTTTACTTCTTTCTGGTTGACTTAGTAAATCTTCCCCAAATCAAATGTTAGTCACACATACATTCTCTAAAACTTAATGCTTAGCAACACCCAAAATAATAAACTCTACAGGATTTTTATGAGTCAGTATGTCTACACTCCTATTCTACTAAGTACCAAACTCCTTCCTTTGATCAGTTGGTGCTAATGTCACTATGGGCTGACTCTGGCCACACTCATGTATTAAGATCTACTCCTACTTGAATTTCTTATTTAATACATTTGCAAGTTTTTAAGGGGGAAACCAACAAATCCCTGCATCCGTAAACTTTTTTTCAATCAAACGTGAAATCTTTAAACTATTTTTTATCAAAACCATGGCCTGCTACAGAGCTGGCACCTCCACCACTGCAACTACAGATTCACAAAGATATTCTGTAATTATTCCCTTCCCAGAAATTCCTTAATACAGATTACCAGGCATTAGGGAATCCTGGATAGATTTATGAACAGCTGAACATGTAGTCAGCAAAAGAGGAATGTCCTTTCTGAGCCCAGAAAGTAACAAAATCTATATGCTCATATTTCATAGAAGACACAAAACAGAGCAGATGTGCATGGGGGAACACGTTTTAGGAAAGGCCCAGTGCTTGTCCAGCATTATTCTTGTGTGCAAAGATGCAAAACTCACAAGCAAAAAGAACATCAGCTACTCTGAGTAACATCCACACCCTCTCTTTCTTAATAACAGGTGACACCAGCATGCTTTTAAACTAGGAAGAATTATGACAGCTAATGAAATCTTCCACTACATTGTACTATAAAATTAGTGTCTTGTAGTCAAATACATAATACAGTGAAAAATAAAGCAGTCTGTATAAGATGGAGCATAGCTGGAAAATTGCATGTTTTCTTTGCTATTATATTTTATCTACCACTACAATTTCAATACCTCAGTGGCATCTTGCTTCTTGAGTGCAGGACAAGTCAGAATTTACAGGTCAGAGACTAAAAGAAGGAGGGTGAAAACAGAAAGTTGTTGTTACCTACAACTTTGCATTTTACAAGCCCTATTTATGCCTAACACAGCTATTCACATTTGGTCAGCTACTGTACGTGTGTGGGAAACTGTTCTGAAAACAGTAATTTGGCAAAGGCAGTAAAAACACACAGCCAGGACATTTGCTGAGCAGAAATATGTGTAAACTCCATGAAGGGGGTTAACACAAAGCCAGGAGTGGTGGTATTCCAAACACTGATAGTAGCAGCAGCCTAAAACTTAAGCAAGAAATTCAGACAACTAAATAGCACATTCTTTCTCTTTCCCTCACAGAGGAGAGAAAAAAATGATGGCAGAGGTATAAAGAGCTCCGTTTCTATTCCCCTATTATTTCTGTTTGGACAAAGCATCAAAGTGCATTCAAGAGCCAGGGAGAGCAGGACCTTTCACAGCAGGGAGCTTGCTGGCACAGGTGAACAACAGGAGGAGTATCTGAAGTGTGCTGAGCAACAGGTGAAATACAGAATGAAACTCAGAATCCTGCAACACTGTTGACATCAAAGGAGCAACACCACAGCAGGTCTGACTCTGACCAAGAGCTGTTCTTCATGTGGGAAAACCTGAAACAGCAAATCATGCAGGGGAGATAAAAAAGTGTGGGAGACAAAAACCCACCAGGCAGGTTGGCAAAGCAGGTTGGCTCCAAGCAGCTTTTGCCACTCTTGCCTTGGGAAAACCCTCTCAGGGGCTGTGCTGGTTTTGGCTGGGATAGTTTGGGTGCTCCAAAGGACTGTTTTGGCTTGAGCCCAGTCAGCCCCACAGAGCCACTCACTCCCTGTCCCCTGCTGAGAGGGGTAAGAGAACCAGAAGGGTAAAAGTGCGAAAACCTGAGGCTTGAGACAATGACATTTGAAGAGGTAAAGCAAACATTACACATGCAAGCAAAACGAAACAAGGAGTTAAATCACCACATCCTGTCACAGGCAGGTGTTCAACCACTTCCAGAAGAGCAGGGCCCCCTCACACGTAACAGTGACTTGGGAAGACAAACACCATCACTGCAAACATCCCCCTCCTTCCTCCTAGTTGCTATTCTGAGCATGATCCAGATGGTCTGGGACATCCCTTTGGTCAACTGGGCTCAGCCTGTCCTGGCTGTGTCCCCTCCAAACTTCTTGTGCACCCTCAGCCTCCTGGCTGGTGGGGTGAGGAGAAGGAAAGGCCTTGTGTAAATCCTGCTTAACAAGAAAAACTTCTTCCCTGTGTTATCAACACTGATTCCAGCACAAATCCCAAACACAAATCATACCAGCTACTTGGGAGAAAATTAACATGCCAGCCAAAAGCAGCACAGGAGCTCAGTCTGAGAGCTCACAAATATCACAGCCACCAGTGTTTGGATATACAATCTGGGCTCTTTCAAAACTTTTCTCTAGTGCTAGCGTATATTTTCTTCCTCCTCTGGCTCACAGACTTCTGGGACAGTTCCTGTAACTATACTTCCAGATTTGCTTGGAAATTTGTTCTTCCAACTGTATGCTTTCAATCTCTGCCTCAGATGCACAACAGCAGTATGTAAAGGTTTCACTCCCAGCTGAAATACCAATTGCAACACCCAAGTCAAAGTTCCAGGAGTGACCTTAGTTCCTACAGCCTCAGGGACAGGCTTGGTGGCACATAAAAACTTCCCCTGCCCATCTCATCCAGGAGAAAAGGAGCAAACAACAGTTTCCATCTGGAGAGAGACCATCAGGGCGTCAACAGCAGCACTAACCCTCAGAAACCTTCATCACCGAAGTATACATTAAAACTCCCTGAAAAAAGCATCAGTGAGCAGAAGTCCTGCTGAACTGCAAAACTAAACACAAATAACTGCAAGCTAACTTGGCAGAGACGTGAACATCATTCCCCTTTACAATGCCTCTGCCAAGGCAAGGTGCAAGTCCAGCAGCTGCAATCAAGTTATCTTTCAGCACCAAGAAACAAGATTTCTACTTTCAAAGCATTTCTGTCTGTCCCAAGAAAGATCTTGCTGACAAAATATCTCTTGCAAACGTTCCAATCTCAGTCTATTCTGCATATTAATGTCCTTGTCCCCATACAAATAATTAATCTTAGAAGCACAGAGTCATTTAGGCTGAACAAGATGTCCAAGACCATCGAGTCCAACCAATGACTGAACACTCTGTGAACTAGACCACGGTCCTGAGTGTCACACCCAGTCATTTCCTCAACACCTCCAGGGGTGGTGACTCCATCACCTCCCTGGGCAGCCTATTTCAATGCTTGACAACCCTTTCCATCAAGAAATTCTCCCTGAAGTCCAACCTGCACCTCCCCTGGAGGCTGTATTTATTATGTAACATGCAATGAAACTCAAGCAAGAGGAAAAGACAGCACACAAATATCAAAGCACACAAGTGTGAAAGGGCCCTGTGTCTGGATGCACACCAACACAAATAAATAATATTACTTGTGAAGTATTAAATACCTATATTTTACTTAAAAATACTTAAAATACCACACATCATGTTTATAGGCATATATAAAATCAGAAGTGTTTCCAGCTTGATTTGTTTCTGCCTGTTACCTGAATTTGGTAACACCTGGAGAGATGCTGAGGTGTCACATATGGGAGTAACACAAAACAAACTTTATAAGGAGAAATAAACCTAAAGGTTACAGGGTTATTTGATTGCCAACATACACATTGCTCCCAAAAAGCTGTAGACAGTAAAGGCAGAACCAGCCCTGTCCTCATGATCCCTTCAAGCAATTTACTGTTGCAATCAAATTAAAACATGCAATTGATCAATAAAACTTACTAAAGGATTCAAAAGTGTTCACATATGCAGTTAATTCTGAACTTTTTTCCGTGACAGTCATTAAGGAATATTCATCCTGTTCCTGTTAACACTGATAGTACTTCATTACACCCAAATGCTATGGAAACACCATAAACCAGGACATCTTCATTTTGATTAGCAGACCATCACAATCTAAGCTCTTCTTATTACTGAAGAGTTTTCTTAAGATAAAAAAGATCATAAGTCCCTTAAAGCCAGTTAATTCCTGTTTTAATGGAAAAAGTAACTTTTTCCAGCTGTGAAGCAGTCCTAAACTCCTAGAGGCCTAAACTCCCACAGCCAGATTTGACTTGAGAGCCTTTTCAGGATTAAGAAATTGGTTTGAGCTCAGGGTGTACTGTCAGACCACAATAAAAGGAAAATGAATACAATATGCTGGAAACACAACACTAGTCACATTAAAAAAAAAAAAAAAAAAAAAAAAAAAAAGGAATGAAANCAAAAAAAAAAAAAAAACCAACAAACCACTACTTTCTGACAGCATTAATTATGACACTGTGCCTCCCACTCTTATCACGCACAGCCCTTTCACAGCAACTCTACAGACCTCCACCCTCAGCCATCCCAGGCATGAAACAACACAACAAGCCTTCTGGAAGACAGAAAAAGAGAGTTACTGCTTAGTTCAAGTTCACAGAAAACGCTTGCTGAAAGGTTTTTTTTTTGTTTGTTCAGTTTCATCTGTTTCAAAGAAACTTCTGCATCTGTCTTTGGGAGAAAGGGTGATGAAGGCGAGTGGTAAGGAAGGGACAAACACTGGCAAACCAAGGAAAGCCACAATTTTCATAGAAAAAAAAAACCAAAACCCCACGATTTACATACTTCTATTGAAAAACTTTTTCCAAAGGGGAGGAGGGAGAAGGAAAAAAGAAAAGTGAAAACTCTTGGGATCCTTTATCTGCCACCCAAGGCTCCAACATAACCCCTGCCAGAGCATCCTTAAGCTTGTGACCTGAACAGTCAAGTCATCTTTTCTTTTGTCCTGCAAGCCCACAACTAAGGAGCTGGTACCACGAGTCACAGTCACGACATGACAATCTTCTGAAAACACACAGCTGAAGCAGCCAGTGAGCCATGTGCCAGCCTAATTCAGGTACCCCAGCACATGTAGCAGATCCTCTGAGTGCCAAAAGCTGCCCAAGAGGGCTCTGTCACCCCCACTGGGGAGTGCCAGCAGCTGAGATGGGCAAATAAGTGAAAAAGCCACGGTGACAAATATAAAAGCACTACTGTACAGTACTGGAACAAACTGGTGCAGACTGGGAATGAGATCTACATCCCCTTTACCTGAGCTCTCTACCTGCATTACACCACACAACCCCTCGCTTAGGGAGGCTCTGCTGGACCTATTCATCTTTGGACAGACTTGTCCTCTGCTTTTGATATGCTCACATGGATGGGTCTGCACAGGACAAACAGAATAAACACAGTGTAATACACAGCTGTCAGGCAGAGCTGTTCTGCAGAAACCAGCAAAGGCCTCCCCAACAACAAGTTGGGTGTGAGCAGCTGTTTTTTTCCCTCGGTTTAGGCAGCGTTAAAACCAGCATTTACTGCCATGGCAGCAGGACCAAGCAAAAAAAGAACCAACAGCCATGTGCTCAAAGACAACGTACAGATTTACTGCCCTCACACAGAGGGCAATGCTGTGACTGCTCCTCATCACAGAGCAGTTCAAGAAGCCACACGTGTCCTACACACAGGTATTCCAACTCAGGAGAAACAAAGTACAGCAAAATACCAAGCTGCAGGATCAATGACCAGCAAAAGCTGGGCAGTGAATGCCTGTAGCTGTTTTGGCATTTGGGTCTGCACAGGACAAAATGATTTATGGCTTCTACCATTTGGGACTGTCAAACAGCAATGGCACAGGAGCCATTTTTAATTATGGAGGATTTAAATCACACATACAACCATTACAACAATAAATTTTGACACATAGAGATGGATTTTCTTTATTCCTATAAAATTTTGGCCAAATTGTCTGCTTGATCAAGCTCAATTATTTTTCCTTCATAGTAAAAATCATCCAAATCACTGTCCTACACAGCAACACTCCATGTTAACAGAATCCACATATGTGATAGTCCTTTAACAAAGTCCTAATTTTTAAGAAACACAAGCACACATACATACCACAAAACATCCAAGTTATAAAATCAAGAAGAAAAGTTAAGAGTTAGCCTTGTTCAAAGAAACAATACATGTACCAGCACCTTTATTTCAACTGCACAAAGAGATTAAACAAACATGTAACCAGGAGCCTGAGACCATCAGAGCTTTGTTATAAAACCATCCAGTGTATCCGAGTTCCTAGAAGCCTGCCACCCTGAGAAGAAGGCAGTTGATGTTGCTGATTCATTTTTCTGGCAGTCACAATGCCTACTCCTGTTCAAATGTCCATTTTCCAGACTCTGCAGGACCGTCTTCCAATGCCTAGGCTTGATAAAGTGTCTTTTCTTTTTGTATTTTAAAAATGTAGTCCATCTCCCATTGCCAGTAAAGGTCACTCCATAGACCTTTTCCCATTTTGTTGTAGCAATTGCCAGTTTGTGGTTACAGAGTTTGACACATTTAGCACCTTACTGAAAAGTCAAGACAGCCTTTCAGAAGGGGCAGACACTGAAATTATATGAGTCCCTTTTTCAATTAGTAAATTAAGCTCCTATTTTTAATTTTTAAATACAAGGCAGAAAGACCAGCAGTAATGAACCTCTGATGGGAGTTAATGAATCTCTTGCTATCTCCCAGCAGGGAAAAAAAAGAAGCTGCTTGATTTTTGCATCTCAAAGAAACTGAATGAAATAAGTAATGTCAAAGTTCCTACACACATGAAATACAAATCTTTTGTTCTTTCAGCAACATAGATGAAGTCAGGATACAGACTAGCTTTCTTCATCAATTTCAATCCTTTTTTTGACCTCCTTACATTGTGAATTATTCCTCTTCCTTTTCCTACATTTCAACTCTACAAAAATCTAGTAATATGCTTATAAAATGTTTTTGAAATAAATAATTTGTATAAAGCAGAATAAAGTTTTACTAATGCCTTCCCCAGTGCAAAGACTTGAAATAAATTGCAGTTTTGGTCAAAAATCTATTTGGAATTACTTTGATTAAACGTCACTTTTATAAATACAGAGGCAATTAAAAACACCTGGAATATAAAATACTTCTTTGTATGCAACGTTCTGAGTAAAATCTAGTAATTTCATGACATTTATTTACCGTGTGCTTCGAAGTTAACTGAGGTGACTGAACTAGGTGCTACCTCTGAAGTCACAGTTACCTGCTTGTGCAGAGATTCCTGCTTCCACCCACACCAGAGGAGCAGAGCACCCACACACCAGGCTGCTAATCCTTTGGGGACGGTGGGAACACCACCAGCTCAGCCACAGAGCTCAGGAAATGGCAATTAAGGCTGCACTGTAACAGCCTCGGGCACAGCTGCAGCACTGCTGCCTTGAGCAACCCCACAAGCATTTCCTTCATGCAGGAAAATGCAAGGGTGTCAGCAGGATAAACCCACTGCCACAACAGAGAGAAGCTGTGTGCCTGACTTGATAATGTGAGACAAGCAAGGGGGCATTTTAGGGTTTTATATCTGAAGCAGAAACAAAGAAGGCTTCTTTTAATCTTTCTGTGGAAAATACACCCTGAAATCCCTCTCAGTGTGACAGGAGTTCCTTGAAGAAGTGTACTCACCACACATCTCCCTAGGGTGGATGGTAAGGTACAAAGTGATGTCACAGTACTTGGTATGTAACTGCACAAACAGCTGGGTATCAAGAAACACTTCTAGGACAAACTAGTTCCTTAACAAATAAAACATTCTTCTATGCCTTACCTGCAGTTTTCCCAATTAAAGCCCTGAAAGAACCAACAAACTGACCCCATGCTGGAACCTGGTGTGGCTGGGGTTTCCCTATGCCTTTCAGAGCCTCAGATATTGGGTTGATTGTTTCAATCTGGCATCCAGCTGACACCTTGAGGGGCCACCTAGAACAGAGTCTAGACAGTGTTAAAGGAATAAAGTAGATATTTATTAAATAGCCTTCAAAGGATACATCTTGGGCAGTACAAGAGCTTGGCCAAGGCTACACCCAAGCTGGATGGCGAGTCATGAGTTTTCCCACTTTTATAAGTTTGCTCAATTTCCATATTGGGGTTAATTGTCCAATTACAGCTTCAGGTTACTCTCCTCAATTTCCCATTGCTCAAAGTTTTTGGGCCTGAAGCTGCAATGGTGTCCTTGGTTCTTGAGCTGGAAAAGGATTGTTTTGTCTGACTAAGCTGAAGAGAACTTGCTAACACTTTATATGAAGTTCAGAGTTATGTAACAGTGCAGTACAGAATCTGGAAAATATGAAAGCTACAATTTAAGGCATCACAGCACAAAACCAAGAATGACTGTAGGGGTCTCGGGTGAGGCTGGCACAGGGTGGGGTTTCCAGGCCTCCCCAAGGCTGTGCACCACTTTGGAGATCCCTGTGCTCTGTCCCAGGTGGGCTGCTCCATGGGCTGACACATCGCTCCATTAAGAAATTATATGGAACAGTCCCTGGAAAACTGCTGGTCTGTTAAGACTGCACCATTCCTGGCCTCAAGTGCATTCTTCTCTTTTTTCTTGGCTCACTGAAGGTCTGTAAAGCAATGGCACTCTCCAGAAGTATTTTCTTATGTAATTTCCAGTAATTAAGGCACCCCTGTGAGATTAGAGAGCCCCAAATTGACCATTATCACATGCCTATTCCCTGTAATATCCTGCTGCAAGGAGTCTTCTACACCAGGGCTGAATTAAGATATAAACAGATAAAAGCAAAAGATAGGGAAAATGACACATTAATTCCATTTATAATGCAAGTCACAGATATTTCAACATAACCCCCCAAAACCAACTGAGCAACAGGCAAGACTCATGTCAGACCTAGGTCCTGAACTGAAGTTTAGTCCCAACACCAGACAGGATGCTGAAAAAAAGCACCTTACTGATGCAGCTCTCCCAGGCTATTCCCTCTCTCCCTGCAATTTCCTGACCTGTTCCCACACCAACAGCAATTTCCTTTACCTTCATGCTGACTCCCACTCCTACACAGGCAACTGCCTGAGCTGTTTTCCCTGCCTGTCCTCCTTGCACCCGAGCTGCTCCAAGGGCTGCTCTCACACTGGGCTCAGGGGGACTGTGCCCACGTGTGGAACTGTGTGCTGCCCTAGGCTGTACCCAGGGAATGAGGGCCAGGGGCCCAAGGGCACCATGCCTTTGGAATGTGCTTTCAATTAGCTGGGAAGGACTCGAAGAAATGACCAGATCACCTGTGATGCAGCAGAAAATGCCCCTTAAGCACAAACTCCAGCAGAAACCTCTGGCTCCTTAAATGCTGAAGCTAAAGCTGCATTTCAACACTACAGAAACAATCCCTCACTTTTTCCCCTGTCTCCACAATTTAGCCTTCTACAATATATTTAGAGGATAAAGCTATGTTTGAAAACATAAATCTCATCATTAAGATCACAGAAGAAAAACATGAAAAGCCCCAGCCAGAAGTCTTTTATTTAGTCCTCATCTATCATTCTTTTCCAATCTATGTGCTCAGTCCAGGCTAGAATGGAGCTCGAGGTTATTCTTCTTGCAAATCCTTTTCTGTCCTGTATTATCAGCCACTGTTATTACCTAAACTTTCATTCAGAAACAGCATTTGGAATAGTTTTTCAAGGGGGAAATTATTTTTAATCAAGTCAGGTCATGGATGATGTTAACCAGATTTGTTTTTATTTCTAGTCACTCTTCAAATTATTAATATAATTCCCTGCAGACAAATGGTGTGTTTGTGGTTTGCGATACACATCGAGAGGGAAGACTTATGAGCACAAGGCATTCAAAGTCTTTTTGCCAGTGAGAAATGGGAAACTTCTCTGGGTAGCAGAAAGTAGAGCATCCAATTAAGTAGTATTTTCCTTTCTTATTCCTTCTATTCTTTTTTTTTTTTTCTTTTTTCTTTTTTTTTAATTTCCACCTCAGAAAGGCTTTTGGCTGCATTTTTGACAGACAACTGAAGCAGGAATGGTATTGAACAGAGTTCAGAAAAATCCTTTCTAAAAACAAAGACAAAAGCAATTGAATACTCGAGAGGTTTAGGGACTTGCAGGATCATAAGTGAAGCATCACTCTCAGGGAGATGAAGTTTGACAATATGAACCTGCAACATTTTAAGAGACAAATTCCACCCCTGGGTTCACCAAGGTGATTTCACCTCAACCACTTACCTCTACGTCTCTGGTTACTTATGGTGCTTGACCATTTTCCTCCCAAGATGTTGCTAGGATTTCAGATGTTTAGGAGATGGAAACAGTTATGATGCAGACAGGGCAAAGCTATTCCTTCTGCCTCCTTTGAGCAGCTGCACAAAAGCTGTGACTCTTCCCAAACTGCTGCATTGGAGTCAAGTTGTCAGCTCACCTTGGTGGTGAGGCGCTGGAACACAAAAGAGGCTGCAGATTCCCCATCCCAGGAAATGTCCCAGGCCAGGTTGGATGGGGCTCTGAGCAGCCTGGGATAGTGGAAGCTGTTCCTGCCCAGGGCAGTGGGGTTGGAACTGGATGATCTCTAGGGCTCCTTCCAATCCAAGCCACTCTATGACCAAACCAGACTGAGGAGCACCACCTCTTCCTCCACTAAATGGAGCACACCAGGCAGGAATGCCGAGTTTTCCCAGCCTTCCATTCCCTCTTGATGGAGAGAGTATCAATGCCCTTCAGCTTCAGTACATCTTACAGTTAAATGCTGAACTAAATCCTTTCCCCACCCCACAGCTGCACTTTTTAGACACAGTTTTACACGCCAGGTGAAAAATCACTTAAAGAATAATTTGACAAGAGAAAAGAAAAACATCTGAAGCGAACAAAAAGCCCCAACATCAAGAGAAGTGAAGGACAGGAGAAACAACAATTTTAAAGTGACCCTTAGTGGGGGGCAGGGGAAGAAGTCTGTCTGATTTTCTTTGGATATAGTTGGGCAGGAAATCGTTGAGGTGGGTTAAAATACCTTTTCTGTACATGCTTTACAAAGAATTTCCTCTGATTACTAGAATAATATTTGTTTTCATGTCAATCTTGATAAATCACAGCTGTGGTCCTTTATTTCCTCTCTTCCCTCTCCTTATTTCCATCTATTAATAGGCCTGCATGTACCCACATATCAATTAAAAACACTCATAATATACTTATTCTATATATAAACACTTCTGTGTTGCAATCAAATTCCCTGCATAGCACTGTTCTGCTCCTGAAATGTGTCATTTGCACTTGCACTACTGAGCTCACAGCGTGACCCTGCTCTCCCCCTGGTGAGCCCAGGATCCCAGGGATGCCCTACACTTCACAAACCCCATGCCTGGAGAAACACAGAGGTGCTGAGGAGGTAACTCAAGCAAAGTCCCTGCACCCACTGCAGGCTCACAAGTGCCAGAACAAGAAAAGCAAAAGCCTGAGCAGAGCTGGCTGGTTGGTTCTGGGTTTTTTTTTTCCTTTCTGCTTCCCCAGTTCAAGAGAAGGAAGGTGAGACATCTGAAGAAGCTTTAGTATCATTCAGAGCTATTTCAATTTTTCAATTTCAAAGCTATAAAAGGCTCTGTGAGTAGGTTTAACCAAGTATTTTAGGCCACCAATATGGTCGGCATCAGTTCCAAATAACATTCTTCAGTATTTCCACTGCTGAATGTTGGAATCCAGCATAGGAAGGAAGGGATTTATTCTTCAAGTTTGATACACCAAGCCTCACATATTTTTCATCATTTGACTTACAGGAAAACTTAGTTCTTGTTACAGCTTATCTCCCCCAGGTGTCACCTACCCCCCTAAAATGCAACTCTGAACTAGTTCTCAGGCCCAAATTCAACATATTTCTCAGACTCCAGGGAGAAAAGGGAGAGAAAACTGCACAGCCACAGCCCACTGAGTTTCATCAACTGATCAAGGGGAAATTCTTTCGAATTTCAAGTCTTTCTTAAAGCCTCTGACAGTCACAACAGCTGCTTTATTTCTATGCTGAGCAGAGCAGCATGAATGAGAGAGTTATTTACTTTCTTTAAGAGGATTTAGCACAACCATAAAAGAGGACTTTTATGACAGGTCCCACTAACCAGTTCCTTAGTTCTTAACAAAGCAGGTAGATAGAGTTTTAAAAACAAGACTCCCATCCCACAAAGTTACCTGGAGGCATCTGACCTATTCCTGCTGACAGTCAGTGCATTCAAAGGTCTCCCCTAAGAAAGATTATCTCCTGGAGTGGATTAGGCAATTTTACAGCTGCCGTACTGAGATTTTTAACAGCCTTTAAGAACCAGCTATTTAGTTCAGAGAGAAATGGCCAAAAAACAAAAAACCAAACCCAAAAACCCAACAAAAAAAAAAACCACAAAAAACCAACAAACAAACAAAACAAACCAACATGGAGTGACAACAAGCACTAAAACCCAAGCAGAGGAGAACTACTCAGCTGGGCATAAGGCACAGAACATGCTGTACCTTACACACACCCATCCCCAGGCCCTGCCTCCCACGGGAGCTCTCTCCCAAGTCCAGTGCTGCTCCCTCACGTGAGCAAGGGTGACAGGGTGCTGCTGTGCCCTTCAGACTGCTGTCCCTTATCTGGCTGCTAGGAAACCTCCCCACACACAAAGTCTAACAAATCCCAGCCACTCCATCTCACTTAGGCCGCATAGCACTCTCTTGGCAGCCATAAAAGCATTAAGTTAACAAGTGGACTTGATAAATCTGCTTGTAGCCGGGCCAAAATGAAGAGCAATTAGGAGCCTACCTGGAACCCGAACACTATCATTTACAGGGAAGAAAAGAGGGGGGAAAAAAAGAGTCTGCCACCAGTCATGACTTGATAATACAAACTAAATAACACAGCACCTCCTGAATCAGAGAAGGGCAACAGCAGGAGAGAAACAAGAAATCTGATCTGCTCTTCAGGAATCCTGTCTAAGGGCAGGCACCTCGGCTGCAAGCTCCTGGCTCTGGAGCAGGGTTAACACTCCACTTTGGGCACTGACTGGAACATAAATTGGGCTTACTGGTTGGGTCTGCACCAAACAGAACAGCTGGCACTGCCAGCAGCTGGGGGGCACAGCCCACAGGCAGATGCAGGAAACACTGGCAGCAACAGCTATGGTTTTCTCTAAGAAAAAGCATCTAGACCCACCTGGAAAAATACCTAAAATGCTGTTCTAAAAGCACCTTTCATGTACACAGATGAAAATTCCCAACGTAGCTTGCTGCAGAACCTTACTACTACTACTCATAGAAAAGTTTTCCCCAATATCCAACCAAGCTGTTTTTTCTTTTACAAAATAAAAAGGATGAAATCAGCTACCAGCAGACATGGAGCACACTATTCTTTTCTCGTATCTTCTGACATATCAGAAAAGATACGGGTTTTGTTCATAGCCATTTCCTCCCTCTAGGCCTCTCAAAGAATGTTGTTTGCCTATAAAAAGCAGGGAGGAGCTGTAAAGTACGAGAAGAATTCCAAGGGAACTCTGGACTTCCAGGCTTCATCCAGCCAAGACTGGATGTGATGCACTTGGCCTCCCTGGCAAACAAGGGAACATTGAGAACCACGCTTCCCTCCAAACTGAATTTTATCCAAATACATCTGCCCATGGATTTTGCACCAGCCCAAGTGGTGTGATTTACCTGGCTGGTCTCAGGTAAATCACACAGCTGAAGCAAGGAAGATGGGACAGAAGAACATGGAACTAATTCACCTCTCCTGATTCAATATTTCGTTTACCTGAATGAAATATTACCTGTTGTAAGGCCAACAAGATATATTACACCCAACACAAAGAGCTTTCAACACTTTCCCTCCCTCTCAGCTTCCAAGAATCCCACAGAGATATAGGACAAGTCTAACACAGAAGACAGCAGGTCAGAGATGACAATTTCAGTACATGCCTTCCAACTGTGTCTTTGACCCAAGCTTTTCCACAACAATATTTAATATAAAAACCAACACAGGATTAATTTGTCAGCATACTGGGACATGGCAAATGCCCTTACTGCCCCTCCAGTTCAGCCAAGTTGAATACATGGCACACCTCAGAAGGCCAAGCCAGTAGTCTGCAGGGTGTTCTAAAAGTAAGAAGACCAATACAAACGCTAAGCGAGATTAGCAGAGTGGACCCTGATTTGCCACTTAATATTCAAACACCAAAGAAATAAAAGACTTCAATGCTGGCAGCTCTGTGTGGAAGCATCTGACAAAGCCACTTAATGATAAAACCTACTGGCCTGAGGAAATGTTTTCTTGCAGCATTACTGCTCTCACAAATGACAAAAAAGTGCAGGGACAGAAGTAGAGGATTGGTGAGGACGGAAGCTCTGAAATCTTACCAAGACTTAAGGGGGGAGCTATGCCATCTCAGCAACCTGAGGAGCACATTGCTGTCATCACAGGGCCACAGTCCTGGGACCTCAAGATAACAATTTCACTTCCTGGCCAACAAGCCATTTACAGGACCTGAGGAGCCTTTACGTCAGCCCAATGCAGAATGCTTCCCACTGCCTCCAGATGAGGGACAACAACCACATCAGTGGATGTGAGCTGTCTCTCCAGGCTGTAAACAACAGTTCATCGTGAAGATTTTTACCTTGGCAAACATAAAAAGATATAAATCATCTTTTCATCCAGACAGGAATTTTTTTTCCTGTTTTCTTCTTCATTTCGTTGCTGCTTTGATCTTCTGAAATGGTAACAATTTCGGTAGCAGTGCTAACAGCAGGCCTAAAAACTGCACACATCCAAGAAGCAGAGGTAAACAAATAAAGAATAAGATCTTGCTCATAAGCCAGCCATAAAAGCTAATTTATTGCTTCCTATTTCAAAGCAGTATGTGGTCACATCAGGAGTGAGCTTGGAATATCATGCTTGCTGGGAAAAATAACACACACATGGAAAAAGTACAAGACACTCGCTGGTACATGGATCAGTTAAAGATCTAAAACACAATATCTCAATGAACAACATGCCAAGGTCATCACAGCAATAGCTAAAAGCAAACCAGAACTTTTTTCAATTACACATTCAACAGGAACAATATATTGGAAATGATTTCCAAGACAAAAAGCTCTACCCACATGCAATGAGCACATGCAGGTAGTTTTATTTAGAAAACATTTCTGTACATACTATGGATTATGCCATTAATGAAGATGAGTTCACTAGGCAGAAAATCTTACTGCAGCTGCACGGACAAGAGCATGAGCCTTAGCACACACTGAGACTCCTCTCCCAAGGCTGGTATCAAACATGTTATGAAAGAAACTGAATTATGATTTCACATCTCTGATACAGCTTTTTTCCAGCCCTCACAGACTGTAAGTGAAAATTATTTCCCCTTCATAGTAAATCACTTTGATTATGAGCACCACGTAACATCTATGGATATTTGGAGGCAGTGAAAGATCTCACAGCAAGGCTACCATTAAATCTTTGCTGAGAAACAAGGGCAGACATCTGTGTTTCATTGTCTTTGAAATAATTAAGTGATTTGTGCATTACCAAAGTGAAAATTAATTTTATTCTACTGTGAGAAAGTTTGGGAAAAGTGGAAGTCTTCAGTA
>VYXD01009664.1:1057305-1071947 GCA_013397195.1 Hylia prasina | reverse complement strand
AAAAAAAAAGAAGTCTAGATTAGGCCAGACAAAGAACCAGTTCCCACAAAAGGCATGATGGAGCTATGCCAAATGTTTCTAAGAACAGAGCATTTTTTGGTTGTTTTTTTGGAGCCAAATTTCTTATGCCTTCATTCTCTCTTTTATGGGTATTAATAAGATTTCCACATAAATCTGTCTCTACTTAGTCATCTTCACCACTGTCAGACTTCAGAGCCCTCCAGGAGGAAGGACTGCCAACACAAATGTTTGTGATGTCACACGAGCCACACCGTGGCTCAGAACAAACAGGCCCAAAGGGTGAAAGGCCACTACAACCCTATGGAGGGGCAAAGGATTGAACAATAAATATATCTAGCATTAGAATTAAGAGGGGGAGAGGTGAAACAACAGCAGTAATCACCTGAATACATTTCCTGATTTGGTGTTAACAAATGAAAAAAGAGTGAGCATCTTTCTCCAGTTAATACACATTCTTAGGACAGACTTCATCCGCTGCTGGGAAATTTTACCTGTGTTCACCTGAAACTGCCTTCCCACTTTCATTTCACATACTCTGACCAAAGCAAACCTGTCTTTGACCTATGGAAATTTCCTCCATGGCCTCAGTGAATTTTTGCATTCAAGCTTTTGCGTTTAGAGCCAGGTAACTCTATCATCCTTTAAAATCCGAGGTAGCATCTTCACAGATTGACACCCATGGGTGGATCTCTCTGGTTCAACAAACACACACACACACACACACACACAAAACAAAAACAAAGAAACAAACAAACAAACAAAGTCACCAGATGCTGGTTGAAGGGAAAGAAGTGAGATGAGCTAAGGAAAAAAAAAAATCTCACCAGACAAAACTGCAGTCATTCTTGGGTGGTCACTCACAGACAAGCATCAAACTAATTCACCCTTCCTAACATCTAGAAGCAGAATCAAGAGTCCAAAGCAGCCCATCCTTGAGTTGTTTGGCCTGTCTTTCACAAGACAGGAAAGGGGAGTCAGATTTGCTGGACTAGAAGATAGGGAATGAGGCAGGAATAATCAGCTCATTGATGTAAGCGTTCCTAGATCAAAAAAGAACATTTGACCATTCAGAAGAGCAGCCCTGAGGAAGCTGTTAACTCAAAGCATTTGGCCATCAATATCATGACATTTCTTTTAAGTTTGCTTTTTATTAAATAAACACATGGAAAAAGAAAACAAACCTGCAAACAGCTAAGAAGTAAGATATCTAAAATTTCATTAAAAACATCTGCTGTTGCGGATTCGAGCATTCAAAAGACAGTGTATGACATAATTATGCTTACAAGCACTGACTCACTGTTTTAGATAGCAATGCATTAAGATCACAGGAGAGATACTCCCTGGGCTATCAAGTTTCTCCCTAAAGTTCTCATCTCCTTAACCTGCTATTATAAATGATTAAGACAATCTGATTTTAACTTTCATCTCTGTTCTAAAACCCTTAACCAAATAAAAGACCCAGAGTCCCCCAGGCCAAGTTCTCATAAGTGCATTGAATGACTGCAAAGGAAGCAGTTTTGTCACTGCTCCCACTATCTGAGGATTTTTTGGGCTGGGTTTTTTTAAGTGCAAATCAGTAAATTTTGCAATACAGTGACTTCAGCCTAAAAATCAGTGTTTTTCTCAGCATCACGCTACCACTTCCATTTGAGAAGAGACAATATATAAAGCAGATCAGAACATGAATTAAGCACACATTATTGCAACTGGAAGAATTTTACCATTTTTTAAACGCAGATAAGCTGCAGTTTCCAAAAGAAAAATAAAATCTAAAGATCGAAACATGACAGCATGTCCAGGCATGCTGCTATGATAAATATCCAGAATTTAAAATTTGGGGTTTTCGAAAAGTCTGCTCGAGAGGCAGATCACAGCCCAAGTCAGGAAGTCTTAAGGTTAATCTTAAGGATCTTCTTGTTCATCTATGCATAATAAAAAAGGAGAAGAAAATTCCAGATCCAAGGATGATGGCAGCTAAAATGTTGAAATGAAAACCATTAAAACTATGCCTCAGTCACTATTATCAAAAGTTCATGCTATCCATCAACTCTGAACATCACACATTTTAGGACTAGATTGATACACCACACAGCAAAAGAGAAAGCTGAAATAAAGATTGGATAGCTTTGAGAGGAAGGTGATAGACAATCTGTCTTTACTGCTTTGCTTAAAAATGCTCAAGAGCTCTCCAAGAAACATTTGTGTTTGCCATCTCTCTCTGTGTCTCACCACAACAGATGTATCCAGAAAGCCAGGTTTAGATGTCCTCAATTTCAGTTAAGCCCTGGTTCCTCATATTTCCTCTGAGCTGGCTCTGATTCCAAAGGTGCCTCGCCAAGAGGAAACGACCGGCTTGGATCCTCAAGCGGAATTTAAGCTGGAATATGTGATTTAGAGCTGGCACCCCAGTCCAGCTAATTGTTGCACTATTACCCCATGCTCCTCTATGACCCTGCTTGCCACAAACACAGCAGGCTTAGCAGGAATCAGCATTCTGGATTCTGTGGCCCAGAAGTCAGTTTTCAGTCCCACTAGGGTGCAGACAGTATTTCTCTTTGCCACTGAACAGATTTCTTATTTCCTATGGATATACCTGCCTGCTTCTAAAGGTTTTTTGCTTCTCCACAAGTCACAGGAAAGATGAATGCCCTCCAACTCTGAGCAGAAGCCTGCTGGAAAGGTTCAGGTTCCCTTTCCACCCTTATCCCCCTTTTAACTTCCAAACCATCCTTGCAGTTCCATCCCTCATGAGCACACATGAAGTACAGCATTAAATCATTTAATAGAAGATGTTTATTCATTTGCAGTTTTGTGTAATCAGTAGACAATTAGGACTGCATTTAAGAATGACTTGCAGATGCATTAAGCTGGTCTTAAAAAAAAACAACCTTGGTAATGGCATATGAATTATCTTGAAACATTTCAGCTCGTACAGAATTCAGAATCAGCAGAAATGCAGTGAATTTCAGGGAACTATTTTAATAAATATGAAATATAAACTAGACCACGGCTTCCCAGAGGACAGGTACATAGGAACAACATATCCACTACATATAACAGAGTTTGACCAGGTAAAGCTCATTGTGCTTATCTGTAAGAATACAAGTCACCTATATATTTCAACTGATCTTATCATACTTCTCACCAGCCAGAGCTCCACACTGAGCAACCCCTTATTTATGCCCACAAGAATGGCTCCAGTTCAGGCTGCACTGGGACCTTATCAGCTCCTCCTGCCCTGCCAGTCCTGTGCTCCACATCACAGCTAAAGCCAGCAGCAAGTCAGTCCAGGCACCAGGGACACCATGGAAAGCACCTCGATGGCTTTGCACCTCTAGAACAGACCTGTGGCACCAATCTCCAAATTTAACACTGGAATGCATCATTTGTAAGGCATAAGTGGTTATTTGCTGATCAAAATCACCACTCAAGTGTTTACAAACAACTAACAAATAACTGCACAACTTGGCACACATTTGCAAATCAAGAAGGAAGAAGAAATATTTAAGCTACAAAGAGTCAAAAGTCAAGCAATAGTTACTAAAGCTGGCATATTAATAAGCAAGCCTGCCTGTGGAAACATCGGAAAATATGATTTAATATCCAGAAAGAAGCCTGTCATAGGTAACTCAGCTTGTTGACTGTGCTGTCAGAGTCAAGCACATTTCATCCCTCTCGACTGCACAATACTAGTTTGCGTACATACATACATACACACATATAGGAACATATACATAGATATCTTTATGTGTGTGCACATATCTAGAAAAACATGCTACAAGGTGTCAGGTCACATTTGCAGCAGCATAACAAATGTTAGCTTTGAATTACTTTCCTGAAAATAAGAAAAAGAATTATCTGTTAAAAAAAAAACGAAACAACAAAACAAACCAACAAAACATTAAAAATCTCTCTTTGGATTTTAGGATGTGAATACAACTCCTTCTGCACTCAGGACTGAACTGAAGGGATCACCCTGTTACCCTGGGAGGGCTGAGCACTCTCAATTACCATTGGAAATAGCAGAGGCAGGAGGAGATGATTAATAACTTTGACAAAAAGAATTTAAGAAAAATAGCATTTTTAACAAACCTTCACTTGTACAATATGAATTTTAAAATAGAAGGTGAAGGTATCTTTAGTCTCACAAGAGTAAGAGACAAACTGCATTTCAGCACGAGTATTCCTGTAACAATCCCAGGGACAGAGTCTAACTCCAGCCACACGAAAAACATCTTCTCAGTTATCTTACCATTATAGATGCACCCCAAACACATTGAAGTTCCCTGACAACATAAAATACATTGATCAGATTTTGCCAAGAGTAATCTATAGTTGGCATTACCAGTACAGCTGAAGAGAAATGCACCAGAGAATTCAGTGCAGCATCCAGCAGCTTTTTGTCGTTCAAAAGTGAGTTTTGGGGGAAGGACTTCAGCGTTACCAATATAGAAATAGTGTTAGCTGCGCTGGGGGGTTGGTTTGTAGAGGAAATGAAGCAGCAGAGTCTACTCTGCAAGGAAACTCCAGTTAGATCCATCAGCTGGTGAGCTCAAACAGGCATCAACAAGAAAGAAAGAAAAGGAGAAAAGGGGAAGAGAAGCCAGGAAGGGAAAGAGAAGAAAGAAAATAAAAGGAAATAAATAAAAAAGACTCTCAAAAGCACTTGAAGCTGCATTCATAGAGGCAAGGGTAGCCAGTACACAAGGCTGTACAGCCCTTTTCAATCTACACTTTTGCACACAGGTCTGCACTTTTCCACAGCTGTCATTTCAACTGAGAGCCAATATATGAGCATGGACAAGGTTTCACAGGTTTTACTCTGCAGGCAGCAAAAAGCTTGGGAGAGCATATGTAGATTACAGCTCACAGAAGTGGAGCAAAAATTGCTTGGACGTATCCCATGCACTGTTCCTTCCAAGCACCCTCATCCTCTGCTGGTCAGGCAGCATGCAGAAAGGTTCCTGAGGGTGCTTTTGCTTTTTCTCACTGACAGCACACAGCCCCCCACTCTGGCCTCTCCAGCAACCCCACAGCCACATTTTAGGGTAAATTTGAGGTGTATGTATTTGCCAAGAATCAATATTTTTATGTAACATCAGCAACAGGACAGGTTAATGCTCTGCCTCTCCTTTGTGACAGTGAACACAAACACACATGGGTTTATTTAAAACCATACAGCAAAAGCAAGTGCAAGAGACTCAAAGTATCTGTTCTCCAGGGTGAGGAGCAATTTGGGTTATTGCTGGTGCCCTGGCAGCAACTCCAGCACCAGTAAGGTGGCATCAACCTGCTGGGAGTGCAATATTTCAAAAAATAATTAACCTTCACCACTCAAATACTCAATTCTTTCCCTGTCTGGAATTCATTTCACAACTGTACTTATGGAAAAATTTACTCAAAAATCAGTCAGAAGGATGCTGCTCAGAATAGGTAATGTTCAGTTTTGAAGTTCAGTAATAATTGTTCCCCTACAGTAATAAATTTACTCAAAGACAACCAGAAACAGGAAACTTTTTTAAAACAAAAAATAAACCCAACAACCCTGAGTGACTTGATCCTCAAAACACAGCAATAGTTTTCCAGCAGGCATCATCATATTTATATTTCACACAGCTTTTAATGAAGCTGAGATATTTCTAGGAGGACCAACCAGTCTGAGAGGAAGGGTTCCTTTTTTTAAACCATCAGCAGGGTGTGCCTCAGGACTTCAGCAACCATCAGAAAAAGCATCATGAGGATATTTGAAAAGCACCACTCCTACAGAGTAAGCCAGACAAAAATCCCATTTAAAAAAACCCCAACAAAATGATGCAGAATATATTTTATTTTAAAATTCAAACCAAAGCATAAATCTTACTACAAAACAAAGCCAACTTCAGCAACCTACAAAATACAAAAGTCAAATAAACCACTTAAACCCCACATATTTCACTGGCGGACTGGGGGTGCTAGCCAAGGAGGCCTCAGCTATGCTCTGAGCTATTTCTGATATGTGGAGGTTTTGTAATTTTCCAGCCTTGTTCAGAGGCAGAAGGAGAGCCTTTAGCTGTATTGATGCTCATAAATATCTTCTCCCTAATTTTCTTCCAGTAGTTAATTGCAGTAAAAATACAGCGAATCATGCAGTGATAGGTCCTAGTCAGTAGGCACTTCAGATAAAGCAGTACAGTCACTAAAGCACAGAGTGAGAAACTGGGAACTTTCTCCCTAATTAGTATCAGAAATTTAAAAAAAATAAAAAAGTAAAAAAAAAAAAAAAGCCAGTTTTTCTAATCTTCAACCTGTTTGGCATCAGAAACCTGTACACTTCAACAAATATTAAATACAAATGTCTAAGCTGGAAGAGCTTTATTCATACCCCGTGCATATTTTCCACTATCAGTCTATATTTCTGTGTCACACAATCAGACTTCTTTCTAGCAGTTCAAAAATAAAGAGGGAGGTTTTTTTGAGGTTGGGGGGGTGGTTTTTCCTTTCTTTTTTTCTCAAAAATTCCTTTCTATTCTTTCATTTTTAAGCAAATACCTCGTCTATATCCCTCAGTCAGATCTGTTTTTACATGGACTTTCAGTCTCTTCTTAGATAAGGATCTGAATTTTGGGTTACCTATGGACCCTAATTATTCTGTATGTCTGACCCAAACTTGATACAACACTCCATACCATGCATTCACCAGCCCAATTTCATTATAAACCTCACAAAATCTTTTCAGTGAGCAGCACTGCCAGCTGACACAAAATCCTTCTCTTGACAGGTTCAAAAGCTAACAATGCCATTTCACTGAGCCAACTCTTATAACCACCAGTATCTTCTGCATGTTTTCCCTTTTGTTCAGCATCTCTTGAGGTGGCACAATGAAAACATCCATCCATCTCCTGTGTTCAACAGCAGTGAAGGACCATTTGTCTCATCAGCACGACACAGAATCACAGAAAGGTTGGGGCTGGAAGGCACCTCTGGAGATCATCTAGTCCAACCCTTCTGCCAAGGCCTCAGTTTCTGGGGTCAGCCAGAGCAGGTGACACAGGGTGGTGGCCAGGCAGGTTTGGAATCCCTCCAGAGGAGGTTCCACAGCTTCTCTGGGCAGTGTGTTGCAGTGCTCAGTCACTCTCACAGTACTTTCTCCTCATCCTCAGTGGAACTGGCTGTGTTTCAGCCCGTGCCCCTTCCCCTGTCGCTGGTCACCACTGAAGAGACCCTGTGCCCTTGGCACGCACCTTTCAGATATGTGGATGCACTGATAAGATCCCCTCTCAATCATCTTTTCTCCATGCTAAACAGGCTCATTTCCATCAGCCTTTCCTACAGGAGAGATGCTCCGGTCCCCTCATCATCTCCACAGCCCTGCCCTGAACCTTCTCCAGCAGTTCCTTGTCTTTCCTGATCTGGGAAGCCCAGAACAGGACAGCTCCAGCTGTGGCATCAACATGGCAGAGGAGAGGAGAGAAGGATGTTCTGCTATTGCACTTTTCACCTGGCATCTCCCATTTTATTTATAAATGGCTATACAGAGCCGTGAGGCGCACGGCCCGTTCTGCGGCGGGAGGGACTCACCGGGATCCCCCAAATCCAGCTCCTGGCTCTGACACCGCGGAGCCGCGGGGTGCGGGCAGGGAGGGAGGCACGGCAGCTGCCGAGCAGATGCCGGCACGGGCTGAGTTAAGGACCACGGACAGATTTTGCGATGTTTCGTGCCCGGTTCGGCCGCGCCGAGCGGCGCAGGGGCTCTCGTGCCCTCTAGGGGGCCGCGCCCGCCAGCGCCGGCACCGCTGCGGGAGGGACCGGCGCGGCCTTCACCCTCACCGCCACCATCATCATCCTCGTCACCCTCACCGCCACCATCCTCGTCACCCTCATCGCCACCATCCTCGTCACCCTCACCATCATCATCACCCTCACCACCACCACCTCATCATCCTCACCGCCACCACCTCATCACCGCCACCATCATCGTCACCCTCACCACCAGCATCGCCCTCACCACCAGCATCATCGTCACCCTCACCATCATCACCATCACAGGCACGCCACAATGACATACACCCACACTGAGGGAGGAGAAAAGCGGCTCAAACCCTTCCTTTAAAAAATTAAAGAAGCCAAAGCTTGATAAAAGGGTAGGGCGCCTCCTCTTCACGCCACCCCAAAGTGGATCTCCAGTTCAGAAAGAAAAGCGCTGATATTCCAGCCGCAGCTTAAAACTCAGGCAGGCATTGTGTTTAATTGTTGGTTCTATTACTCCCGGTACAAGGAACTGATGCCATCACTTGCAGCAGGGCTTAAAGCAAAACTCGCAGCAGGACTTAAGAGCAAGACAACTTGAACACAAAAAATCCCCATGAATAAACAAACAAACAATCAAACCACAAACACACTCAAACAAAAAAGCCCCAAACAAACAAACAAAACCCCCCAAACAAAAATTTTTAAAAAATAAAGAAAAGCAAAAAACTCCCCACCCCCACCACCTTCCCTCCCAAGACCTGAAAAACTACATAGTCCAAATGAGAGATGTTTTTTGTTTGGTAATTCATAAAAAAAACTTCTGCAAAGCCAAGCAGAGGGAAAAAAAATAAAATCCATTCAAAAACTACACAGTCCAAATGAGAGGTTTCTTTGAGTGGCACCCTAATTAGCACAGAAGAGATTTTGAGGAAAGTGTTTGGTAATTCATAAAAAAACTTCTTCAAAACCAAGCACAGGAAAAAAATTAAAAATCCATGCACAAAGTAAAACATTACTTCCATTTTGTTATCTGAATCTGTACATTTCTTTCCTTATCTGTCAAGGGATATGCTACAAGTTGAATATCTCCCATCAGATTACCTAAGTAAATCACAGCAGCAGGCTCAAAGCATTAATTGCAGCAGTGTTCTTTTCATTCTCAAATAATTTTGGATACAGTCAGCTCACTCCCACTCCAAGCCCTGCAGTATGCAGGCACCAGAACCCAGCAACCTTTTCGCTTCGAGGCTGAGATTATTTTTTTATATTACTTTTTAAAGAGAAAAGCCCAAGCAATATTCCTTCTATTTGCAACACACAGCTATGCCTCAGTCTCCCACAAAAAAAACACTTGGAATGTGAGAACACTAACAGCAGATCAGGGCAAATTCATACAAATGTCACAGTTAACGTCCAAAACATCATGTGTCACTGTTTTTCCCCTCCAACCCCCAACAAGCTTCTGAAAACACATTTCATACACAGGGTCACTGTTCTGGCTGTTTATTTAATTAACATGACAACCCAGAGTACACAGGATTTCTTTCAGTTCTCCAGCTTTGCATTTTCACACTTCAGGCAGAAAGAGCAGAAAGTCACTACTGTACTTTACTTTTTTTGCCAGTATACCATAATATGCATTTCTTGATTTAACCAATTGACAAAAATAGATTCTAAGCCCTTCGCAAGAGTTTCAGCAGTTTTAACGTTTTCGTGAGGTTGAAAGAAAAATGAAAAAACCCAAGTAGAGCAGGTTTGCGTAAATGAAACCATGCAAAAGAAAATAAAGCATTACGTCTGGAATCCCTGGGTGATTTTTCCTGGAGCCTTACTTAAATATTTTACACGGCTGTGTTTCAGCAAGTCACCAGATGACATAACTCCTCAGTATTCCTTAGTTTTTAGTGACCTAAATGGCGATGCCAGTGAATCTTATCGGAGTAATTACAGCTCAATAAACCTTATTAGCAGGAGGTATATGGTATATAAAACCTCACATGACCAATAGGAGACCTATGTCTTTGACAAAAAGTTCAGTATCTAAATTCAATCTGCCATCTCCCCTCTAAAATTTTAAATTTCTCTGTGTTGCACCCTGATCTCTCCCATTTTCAGGCCAGAGGACAGGATCCATATTATCAAAAACTGGTTATAATGTAGAGGCATATTTGTCTACTTTTTAAGACAAAATGAGGAAGAACCACCAAATGGGAAGAAGCAACATATTCCTGGCAATAACAAAGCTCCATCAAACAATGAGAAGAGATAAAGCCTTAATTTTCCCTTAGGAAAAAAAGAAGAAAACCCTACAAATATATTTCTTTTCCTCCACTGTTTCTTAGATCTTATCACTGCAGAGATATCTTTGACCATGTGAACGGTTACATTATTGTTGTCTCAACTCCACAGACAGGCGGTGATAACGATGGTCCCGGCTCACAACTTTCCCAGGCTACAGGCTGGGAACAAGCAGAGTTACCACCCAGAGCCCCATGGAAAACAGTCAGTATAGCAAAAAAACCCACTGCTGCTGCTGAAGGAAGATAGAGGAGTCTGGCACCAAAGTTACTGATGAAAGTTATCTGAAAAAATAACTCTTAACAAGGAGAGAAGGGATGGGAAAGATGAGGCAGCACAAAACAGCTACCAAGTCTCAAACCAACTGGAAATAAGTGACAGACCCTCAGATGTCCTCGGGAAGGCAACGAGCTTTCCACTTCTCCAACTGCCCAGAGGGACGGAAAGAGCAAAACAGAAATACAGAAGGAAAATGGATAGGAAACCTGTCTGCCTTAGGAGGCAGAGAACAGGGACAGGGAATTTTTATGTGGAGCTGCTGGCCTGGCAGCTGGGGATATCAGAGCTGCAGGAGAAGCTCCTCCATCCCAGTGCTGCCTCCTGCATGGCTCAGGGCAAGACTCAGCACCTCACAAGTGCCTTCTGTCATGTAGGGTTGTGTCACCCGCTATTTCGGGGACCAGAAAGTCCTTCAGACACTGATGTGTGCTGTACCCCTACAGTCTTCTGATTAAGATAAAAAAAAAATCCTATAAAAACAAATCAAACTATTTGCAGCAGCTGCAAATAACACACACTTGTAATTAATACAAGGTTGCCAAAAGTTTCCCATTCCCCTAAGCGAAACAAACAAAGCTCTGAAAGCAAAATCAGGAGTCTTCAGCATGGTTTAAATGTGCCCAGCTACAATCTCCTGTGCAGCATCCCATCCACTGAGGCAAAATCATCCCCTTGGACTCCTGTATGTCGAGATTAACTCATCAATCACAGGCACAAGCTCCAGAGCAAATGGGCATTATAATATTTTAATGGGGGAAAAAACCCGCACAGAACTGTAGAACTGCTCAGAACATTTCTGCTCCCCTGCCTACCCCCACCAACCTCCTCTCCACACTTTTAGGAAGAGATAAAATGTTTGCAAAAACCTGGAGAAAAAACTCCAAAAGCCATCTTCTTGGTGGCACTTTTGCCTTTTGCATTTACTGGGAGGGAAAAATAAATAAATAAATAAATAAATTTCTTCATTCATTCCCTGTCTTATCCATCCATTCACAATTTTGCTCTGCATCCTCTTTCAAATCTGGGTGAGCAAGCCCTCAAGGAGCTGAGCATCCTCAGCCAGCCTTGATGAAATCACAGGGAGACAACACTCAGCTGGGAGCAAGATCAGGCACACATTTCTAAATGAGATCTACACACACACACACCAGTCTGGAAGCTTTTAATCCAAAGACTTTGCCAAAGCTGGGACAGAGAGAGAACATATGCAAAAAGCAACCCCAAGAAGCACAGAATTTAAAAATGGGGAAAGAGCAGTTTTAGCAACAACAGAAGGTTGCATCATGGTACCGTCTGAATTCTGGATGGCGGCTTTTTTTAATGAAAGTTTTTGTTTTCGAATTCTCTTTGGAACTGATAGGCAGCCAACACAAGATGTGCTAACACAATATCCACATTGTCAGTTTGCAATTCCTGGTATTGTCCTTTACATCACAATGCCACATAGCTTCACCTTCAAATTCTAGTAGGGAAGAACTCATACTATACTTGAGATGTGTGTGACTGAAAAAGAAAAATTCAGAAATTCCAACTTTCACAGAATCTCGTATTAACAGAAACAGTCAGATACGAAGGAAATTAAATTCTGGGAAAATAAAAGCTCAATTAAATGCTCAGCAATAGGAAAGGCTACACAGAAAGTGATGGGAAAGATCTCTAAAACTTTGCCTAATGTTTGTCACTAAATTGAAGTATGTGTTTCAAAGCAATAAAGTGGATCTATTTCCTGATGAAAACTGTTGGCTGCTCACAGATGTACAAACAAGACCAGAAGCATTCAGAGGATGTTTTTTAAAAACAGAGGGGCAAAAGAAGGCCTGGTTTTCTTTCAAAGCCCTCATCTCTATTTTTAACATGTTATATTTAAAAACTGTCAGAAAGAAAAACATTTACCTGTGCTTTCTTTAAGTCTACAGGGAGCTGATTTTTTGCTATAAACATAAACTTTGTTTGCTGTAAGAGACTCCCACTTCTCCCATCATTTCTTCGAGGTCCTTACCGAGCTTTGTTTCAGCTTTTCCATTTTTTCTATCATGCTATCATTTATTTAAGAGAACAGTTTTGAGGGAGAGAAGTTCACATACACACAGCCACACTGGGCTAAAAAAAAAAATACAGAAAGTCTCCCCAAACTCCAAAGTAATCATCCATTTCTAATCACACAGTGACACAAGCAATACCAGATCTCACTACTGATTAATAGTGAGTGAGAACAAAAGAAAATTTGCCAAAATCCTGCAGCGGGGTGAACTGAACAGTTGCCAGCTAACTCCAGCCCAGCTCCACAGCCTGGAAGTGGGAATTGCTCAGGGCAAAGCTGACCACTGTCCCCAAGCAATGCACCATCAAAGAGGGAAAAGAAGTCTACCTTGTTATCCATCACCAGTTTAATGTTGTCATATATGCAGGAGATTGGAAGTCCCTCCATAAGAAAAGACAAGGACCATACCATGGTCACTGACTCCTGTCTCTGAATGATTACATTTAGAGATGTTAACTAAAAGGCTGCATTTATTGGAAGTGTGAAAGCAAGGGGAAAATATGTTTAAAGCCTTACAAATTATTATTGTAAGAAACCACCAGAAATGCCTAGCATCACCAAGTAAGCATAAAAAGTTTGAATTTCGTGCCTTATTGTACTTACAAATTACTCTTACACTGTTCCCTCTCAGTTCCTGTTAGAATCAGAACTGGGTCAGTTTTCTACTTTTTCACACTGTATTTGTCTGTGGTAAATATTTACTTTACTTAAACAAAACCGTTAAATAAATACGTACATTTGTTGTAAAACAAGTCTCAAGTATATAAGGTTGTCAGGCCCCCTTCTAAGAAATGTCAAAACCAACCACAAAGGGATGTCATCAAACCATGTCCAGAAACAAACTAGCCACCCACACCATATAGTTAGATGCCATTACTTGGAAAACACTTTTGCTGCTTATCCAGTAAGCCACCTGAAAGAAAACCTTAGGTGTATCACCAGACGCTTCACCTGATCACAGCGCTCAGAATCATTTTCAATACTAATTGAAAAAGAAAGCTTAACACCATTTGTTACCTATTTCCCCCCCCACGTTCCCCCTTTCCACTGCTCAGCAAGTCTTGCGCTTTCAAGACACTCGACCCATGGAGCCCCACTTTCGTGGGGCAACCTTAAATCTCAAAACAACAGAGAAACACTTCAAGCGCAGAAGTAAGCCCACTTTGTGTCAGGACTTTACAGCTGTGCAGTAAAGATACGGGCGCTTGATCACTTCTTTCTCCATTTTTTTTTTGAGGTGTGCGTTGAAGTGAACACATCTCTGGTAATAAAGTTCTCACTCAGCCATTCCAATCACAGCCTCTCAAAGAAAACAAAGTTGAGATAAATCGCGTGTGCCTCGCACCGGCTCCCACAGCCGCGGCAGAGCGGGAGCTATTGATTACACGCACGGGAACAGCCTTGGGGAGGCAAAGTGCAAAGACGAGCCTCAGCGGACAGGCTACCGCCCTGATAAGGGACTTCTCCCACCGAGGACAAGCTGCTTGGCTCACGCACGCACACACCTCTTTCATGCTTAAAGCAAGTTTTAAAAAGCTAATGTACCTTTCTAGGAAAGTACAGGTTTGAAACGGCGAGGCTGCTAAGTGATGCTGGGAAACCCGAGGGCTGCGCTGAGGGCAGGTTCCCACCGGCTCCGAGAGCCAAGCGGGCACCGTGCACCCCAGCCCTCCCTGTGCCAGCTTTAGGAAAAACCAGCGCCGGCGACAGCTGTAAGAGAAAAGCGCACCCCGAGCCCGCAGCCCGTGGCCCGCAGCCGGGGCAAGTCAGACGGGTCCGGAGAGCCCGGCTTTCCCCCGGCCCCGTCCCGAGGCGTCCCGGGGAAAGCCCGCACCGTGAGCGGCCCCTCCGGCGAGCAGCGGTGGGACGGCGCAGCTCCCCGCGCCGCCGCCGCCGGCGGGACCCCCGGCAAAGTTTGGGACCCGTCTCCCCCCGGCCCCTTCCCTACCTGCTCCCGGGGGATGCAGGGCAGCGAGGTCCTCCGGTGGGTCTTGTTGCCGCTGCCGCCGCCGCCCGACATCTCGGGGGAGATCATGGAGCTGGACCGCCGCCGCCGCCTGAGCACCGGGGCTTCGTCTGCGGCCGGGGGGGCGGCGGGAGGCTCGGCCAGCGGGGCGGCCCGCCGCGGGGGCCAGAGCCGGTCGGCGTAGCCGGCCAGAAGGATGCCCAGCAGCCCCAGCAGGTAGGCCAGGTAGGGCCGCCAGGACGCCGGGACCCTCTCCAAGGCGACGAGGGACGTGGTCTTGGCCGCGCTAGTCACGGCGAGCATGAGGAC
>VYXD01009664.1:958236-1056652 GCA_013397195.1 Hylia prasina | reverse complement strand
AAATAATAAAACCCAGGGCTAAAAAAAGGCAAGTAAAAGGCCAGCGGAACCGCGGCAGAAGTTGCGAAGTCCTGCCGGGAGGGCGAGAGAGAGACCTGCGGGAGAAACTTGAATGTAAGCCCGCTTGGGAAGAGAAAAAGAGGACGAGCGAAAAGGAGAGGATTTCCCTCCTGAGCGCTGCAGGGACAGTCCTTGAGTTTTACACGGGAAAAGCGCTTCCCCTAGCCGAGACAAGAGGCTGCCCAGAAGCAAACCCGCACCCAACAAGCCTCCAAACCCGAGCGGAGCACGGTGTCGGGGGCGATTGCGAAGGAGGCTGAGGGGAACCGGGGCTTTGCCGCTTCCCAAGCCGCCGGAGCGACTCCCGAGGAAGGGCGGCCCGGCCCTGCCCCGCGCTCCCCCGGAGGAGCTCCCTTGGCACCGGCCGCTGGCAGCCAGGGCATAAATCCGCCTGTCAGGGCGGGGGCAATTACGAGGCTGTAAAAGAGTCAGGAAGATGGATGTTTATGAGTGATTATTACGGGTTGTGGTGCTGTTTTAATAGGAAGCCCGAACTGGAATCCCGAAGCCAGCGGGCTACGGTCCTCCGAAGCGCTATGGATTTCTGAGCTGTAGCTCCATCCAAAAGCCGCTGTTTCCTTCCCCAAAACCTGCCTTGCTCTCACGCCGGAAGGCTCCACAGCATGCTCTGGTCCTGACCCTGCGCTGCCCAAAATTGGTCTTGACACGAGTGGAATCAGGCGCAGACTAAAAGGCCGTGCAAAACTCCGGGTCCCTCGAAGAGCACAGGGTAATGTATTTAGCACTTAATACAAGCCACAGAAAAATGCAATCACCAGCTGTGAAGTGGCAGAGCATTAAGAGTCAGGAAACGAACAGATTAGAAAACAGAATTTCCCAGCCCTCTTCCCCCTCGCACATCTACAAATCACGAAATCGAGACAGATTTACAGCCTTTACATATTTATTGGTGTATCTATCTGGATATCATGCCTATCATCCGGGATCTGAGTATCTGAAATGGTAGCATTAGTGAGGCATACTTGGGATTTTTATTAGAAATGGGTCATAAAAACTGAGTCTGTTTTAAAATAATAGTTTTCCAGCCTAACTATTATGGAATATGGATTTATTAGTCACTTTTATGTATGAAGCTTGGTTTGAAAACAACCTAGATATTGTTAGCAAAGTTTGGCTCTGAGGAATGGAAAGCCTCTGGTTCTTTTAAAGGTTAAGGGGCCAGATTAAGAACAGCTGGAAAGGTTTAGAGTTTATTCTGGTGAGACAGCAATCAGCAGGTTGCCATACACACCTAGAAAAACATAGCTGGCTTCCAGCTACCCTAAATATCAACCTCCCAGAGACAGAACCAGTGCCCAGATAGTAATAATTACATTACTCTTTTCAGGTTTTTTTAAAATAAAAATATGCATCTTTCAGGTGTTTCTAAGTCTAGATGCATCAAAACAGAATGCAAATAAATGGATATTGCAATACTGGATACCACACATGCAACAGTTGCAAATCAGATAGATCAGACCTTTGACCTAATACTTCCTGCCAAGTACCATTTGCTTACATCTTAATTTATCTCCACTTTGTTGCTTTACACTTACACCTCCTGTTACCAGAAATGTTGACACTTTAAATAAAATCATGAGAACAAAAAGAAGAACTAGAGGAATAAACATTCCCTACCTTATTTTTTTGCTGCACGCCCCCTTTAGAATTATGATAGATAGATCAAAGCAGATAATTGACTATATTCTAATTCCTTAAGCTAAAACATTAATTATTCTGTTTAGATTAAAAGCAGCAGCTTTTATTTATTTTTTTTTTTGGCTGGACACATTTTAGGTTCTTTCCAGTCTCATGTGAAACAGACCAGACCACCCCAAGGCATCTGCCACTTTCTGTGCTGAAATTGACACAAGAAAGTCAAATTAAGAGTCCTTTTTCCTGGTATATCGGTTCTCACATCATGCATTAGGTAGCATGATGGAAGTCAAGGCCCACAAGTCAAGGCAGAAATTCTTATGTATTGATCAGTACATGGGAAGATGAACTTTGCTGTTCTCTCTACCATGAGGGATTTGATAAAAATACTTCTGTGTGTTTCTGAATGAAACAGTGTAATTGTCTCTTATTCATCCATTATCTAAGGGTGTTTTAGGCACTTAAGTTGTGAAGATCTTTCACAAAAGGCAGGCAGCAGTAATTTAATTTTAGCATCTCTATCAAAATCAGTACCAGATGGGAAAGCACAGGAGGTGATGAGCCAAAGAATTGCACAGAAGATAACTAATGACCATTTAGGAGACTTCTTGTGCAGGGACACACAAAAAGAGGAGGAGAGTCAAGAGGGTATTTGTGTTATTTCATTCTTCAGGATATGGTTCCGCTGGATTAGGCTGTCTGCAGCTGACAGGGACTTCTTAAACAGTATGTTGAGCATATAGTCACCTAAAAATTCTGTCTTCCTTCTCTAGAGAAGAGGAGCTCTGGGAAGGCAGAGCTCTACCTCTGCCAATAGTCAACAGCTCAAGACTTCACTGAAGTTCTGGTGATGCATCTTTTTGGCAGCTGCAGACTCAGCTTCCTTTTGACAAGAAGGTGACTATTGTAACCCAAAGCAAATAGGAACCATTACATATGATGAGGTCATTGTATCAGTCATTCACCAGAGAAACTGCAGCAGTTCACACGGCAGTGAAAATCAAAAATTACCCCTTCTAATTTCCATTTGGAGCACAATCTTCCATAGAGTCTTGGAGACTTCAAAGGAGACAAACCCAGGAGGTTTCATGGATTGCTGTCACAGAAAGGTCTGTAAGAAAACAAAGGTGAACACCCAGTTAAAAAGGCTGAACTGGCTCTAACTGGGCGAAAAAACAAAACAAAACAAAAAAATGGCAGTTTGCTCTGGACAACAAAAAGCAGTTAATGGACAATGAAGAAAAGGAGATATAAAGAACTTTTGGACAGCTGACTGTTCCCCAAAACATAATCATCTGTCTTCGAATCACTTCACCCTTGGTCACTGGTGAAGAAGATGAAGTGAATTTTACATGTCATAAGTGACAGTATTTTCACCTAATCCTCTCCGGGGACTTCACATGAGACATCCACACAACACGATTCTCCATCTGAAGGGAGAAATGGACAATTTCAACCACTAAGGACAGGGGGAGAGATTCCACAATGGAACTGTTTAACCCAGCTATCAGATCAGACAACCAGCATTTGTTTGCTTTGTCCACACTTCCCTGCAGTCTTTTCTTGTGCCACTGCTGGTTTGTGGTCACAGCTGCTCTGGGGGCACTTCCCATAGCAGGTTACATGTTCTGTGCCCCCCCAAAATAGTGGTACAACAAAACAAAATGAATCCTGAATCCTGCAGAAATGCTGTGATTGAGCTGGTGAGCTGCTCTTCTGGGGCTAAAGAGGCAATAGTGAAAATTAAGTAAATTCTGCACCATGTCCTACTGAAGCAGTGCGTGGCTGGAGGGGAAAGGAGAAATAGAGACAGTCCTGTTCAAACATTTTCAACTTTAGCATTCTTGGTTTATACTTCTGGCAATTATTCGGACATTTTTTGTTATTTTTTTTCTCTTATTCCTTGTCATCAAACTTCCCTCAACTTCTTATGGCTTTGCATATGGATAATTCTGTATAAATCTTTATAATGCGACAGAATATTAATTGACTGAGTAAAGTTAAATTTGCCTAATTTGTGAAATGTACTATGATTAAAACCTATACATGGTAGTCACGTTCTGGACTTTAATGCTAGTTTTATGTGTTAAGATCTCAAATTATTTTACAAACTTTCTAAGTCATTGAAATCCTCAGTAGTTTAGGTAATGACCAGTATGTTGCATGACAGATTTATACATCAATTTACTGGAGTACTTAAAAATATGCTTACTTACAAATATGAGCATTTTTCTGACTTCAGTGGCATTTCAGACTATCACATGAAATACAATTGAAAGTTGGAAATTTGAGTTTTGAAAATTACAAATTTTTCATGTAACTCTTTAAGCATCCAGAGTAGTATGTAGTAAAGAAAAAAAAAAAAAGTGTGAGTTAATCTTGGTGATTCAATGATTTTAATAGTGAATGTGGCATTGAAATATATTTACCATGTGAATTAGATTATTTTTATACCATTTTCAGCAAAGTAGTAAATGATGTTGTTTTGGGGTTGGGTGCAGGCATTCTCACAACACCCCCACTGCATCTGTTTCATTTAATTCACAGTTTCAAGGTTTTCTTCATAAGGGGACGACTGAGGTACGTAATGAACAAAAATTAAGTCCTGTATTGTGGAGAGCATCCACTTGATGACAAATCAAATTTATTAATTTATGAAAATTTCCCTTGCCTTCTGTTGTGGTGTGCATAGAAAGAATTACAATTACTGTATTAGGAAAACAATTAGAATCGTCTGTGAAGAAAAGGCTGATTTGAATTCTTTCCAAGGACTTAAGGAAGGTTTTCAGTCCCTGTAAGTCTGTTATACTTCCACTAGAGGCATTTAAGAAAGCACAAACTTTATATTTCAAAATAAGGATTATTCAGAACTTCTAGCTTGCATAAATGGTCATAGTATAGGGAAAGAGTAAAATTCTGATTCTGGAGAGGAAAGAATGGGACTGGAGCCCTTTATAGGTTATTTTTTGTAACTTTTATGTATTTTTGTCTATGTATCTTTCAGCAGTAGAATCATGGAATCGTGGAATGTTTTGGGTTGGAAGAGATCCTAAAGGTCATCCAGTTCCAACTCCCTGCCATAGGCAGGGACACCTTCCACTATCCCAGGTTGCTCAGAGCCCATCCAGCCTGGTCTGGAGAATTTCCAGGGATGGAGCAGCCACAGCTTCTCTGGGCAGCCTGTGCCAGGGCCTCCCCACCCTCACAGTAAAGAATTCTTTCCTAGTAGCCAATCTAAACCTATGCTCAGTCAGTTTGAAGCCATTCCTCTTTGTCCTGTAACTCCAGGCTCTAGTAAAATACAGATGAATGGAAAATTTTTTTATGATGCCCGTTGAGGGAATCTCGTTTTCAAAGAGCGATTTCATTTTATCACAACTGAGAGTTCACATGATGCAGAGGTTTGTACTGCAATAGCGAATGTGATCCTGCTCTGTGGAAAACTGATCACCTGTGCTGATCACCTGTGAATATAAACAGTACCTTAAACACTCTCCTGGAACTAGGCAAGCTTACTTTTCACAGCCAAGAAAGCCACAGGGCAAGCAGAGCTGTAGGAAAATGAGGGGTGATACCAAGGCAGGCAAAATTCCTTCAAAGATCTCGTTTTCCTTGTGAGAACTGCCTGGATCTGCAGGTCCATTCCCAGTGTGTCCATTCCCAGTGTGTCCATTCCCTGACATTCCCTGGCACCCTGGATCTGCAGGAAGTGGTCCATTCCCACTGACACGCACTGAGCCTCATCCACATGGCTCTCCAAGCCCCTTCTGAGAGCACTGCCTGCTCTGGGTTTTAGAACACAAATACTTTTAGCAGTGACCTGTTATTTTTGAAAGAAATGTCCTATAGCAACGTGATTACAAGCACTCTGTTTTGTTTTGTTTTCTTTTTTAAAGATGCCAACCTTTGTAATACTTGAATGACTGCCCCAGAAATTTGGTTTGCTGGTTTTTGCTAACATTAGATAATTACGCCATAAATTTCTCTCTCTCATAAATTTAGGTTCAGGAAAAAATATCTTTTAAAAATTTTGCATGCTGTAATTTTGAAGCCACCTGAAATACTGGTTTTGAAAGCAAATATTCAACTTCTTTTAAAGTAATAATTACAAGTACACTGGCTAGTTCAAATCTGCACAGGACCCTCTGTTTATTTTGTGCTTCAAATGGTGTTTAGTTTCCTGATCACTGAGTTAAGTTTAACTCTTCTACTATTCCTTTTGTTTGTTTGTTTTTGGGGTTTTTTTTAATATGCACATAACAAACTGCTCACTCAAAAAAATTGGAGTGGATACATAAATGCTTGTAGGATAGGACTCTATTTCTCATAAGTTTTCCTTTGGCTGGATTATCTAGCTCCTTGGTCCCTAAACACCAAATATTCCCTTGGTCTCTTTTTTATCTGGTGGTTTTGGGGTTTTTTTCCTAATTCTTAGAAATATTCTGTAGAAATACAAGGAAGTCACAAGTTCCTCTAACAGGAATTTCAATGCTCTTTTGTATAAACTGTTTTGTTACAGTTCAGGGAGACAACACTGAAAAATCAAGATATTTACTAACCTGAATACTATCTTTGGTGTCAGTTACATATTCAACAGCTAACAGTACCAAAAAATGTCAGCAAACAACTCTTATTTTTAAGTAGCTCTGTAAGTACACTAAGTTTAATGCTTCCTACTTTTGTGATTTATAAGTATGTATTTAAGTGTGCAACTTTTTTCCTAGGCAAAGGGACAGATATTTTCAAAGCATCTTTTCCTAGTAAGACTAACAAAACGAGTTCTGCTTAAATAGCTGAGAAACAGAAATGCAGGCTGAGTAAGTTTTAACTAGTGTATTCCAAGAAAAATGACCAAATCTCTCAGAGTAAAGGGAAACTAAGAATGAATACTTGTTCCACTGATTAGGCAAAAAAAAAAAATTCATTGAAACGTTCTCACTTGATATGTGATGCACACAATCAAAGGTGTAGGCTCATTAATAATTATTAATGACAGTCCTGCTCTGAGCCATGTTAGGAAATTTCTTTTAGAGTGCAAAGAAATGTAATGCAAAGTCTTAACATTCAAGAAACACAAGTTCTTAAATTGATTGGGAATCAAATTATTGTAGTTAGATAAGCATCTAAAGATGCAAATAAGTATTTAGTGGGATTTTCAAAGATTGTTTACCTTAATGTGCCTGCATCCAAAAATTCTTCAGCTACCTCTACAGTCCTCTGCTCCCAGTGTTAAAAGTTTCACTTCTGGGCTTGTCCAGGGGTCTTGCAGTGTCAGCAGAGCTGAATTCTCCATGTCTAATTCATGCCTGGAAGGTTTCTCAAGCACAGTTCCTCCACCTGTATCCCCTGAGAAACTCTATCCCAGAGGCATGTGGTGAGCACATGGAGCAGCTTCCCAAAATCACCAGTCACAAAGTGTGGAGTGCTGGGCAGCAAATTCCTCTCGTTCTTCAACTGTGCTTTACATTCCCGTCCATGGAATATTTTGTTAATCTTGCAAACCTTGATGACGAATCTGTTTCATTTGTACAAATAAATAAAAAATATCTGTGGTAAAAAGGGAGAAGCAATGAGTGTGACACCACAGCCTTGTGGTAGGAACATTCACTGAGGGGCCGAGACACCTGGAGCTCAGCCCCTGCTCTTGAGGTTAGTTCATATAAGATTTATAATGTAAATGTTGAAAATAAGATTTAAAAAAATATTTAAAATACATAAAGTAACCACTGGAGCAGGGACAGGTGTCTCCATCATGAATATCCCTACTTTTCATGCTTGCCAGATTCCATACCTCTATGAGCTGTACACCCAAACCTTCACATGGCTAGAAGCCACATTATACATTCTTCCCCCATGTGCTGGGAAGCAGAAGCTCTCTGCAGGAACTGATTGTGGCTCTTCAGGAATTCCACCAGCCCATTTCCATACTGGACTGCCTTGGCCATGCAGTTGAGTCCTAAATCAGTGTTATATCACTTTCAACAGCCAGGACCACCCTGCTCCACCCCACAACACAGAAATTCCCTCATGTTATAGCTGCCTCTTGGGGATTTGGTCCCAAGTGACAAACTGAGAAACAAATATATCAAAATTACCTGTGAAATGATTCTGGCCTTTGACACTGAGTCTCAGTGGGAGCTAAATCATACAATGACAGTGAGACTCGTGAACCTTTACAGGCTCCCTTTGAAATGTTATCCTAGATCCTGAAATCTTAACATTTTTAATCAGTTCCTTTAAAGCACAAAGAGGATATAACTAAATCTATCATCTAAAACCATCCACTGTAATATCAGGTTGCTTTAATACTCTCTTCCCTACCACCACCAAAGGGAGCAGGTGACAGTATCCATTTCCAAGTCTGTGTAATCCTGTGCAGTATCTGAACATTTACAGATATTATGTAATGTACATATACCGATATTAACTCTGCATGATCTCACACCTGTTATGAGATGATTTTCTTGGGGAAATGAGGAACTCACTCGTATGCTAAAGTGGCTTACAGACACCACAGGCTAAGCTTTAGGCACAGTACTGGTGGGTTTGACCCCAGTAAAATCAAGGGAACTGCATATTCCTATCTCTGGGCTGGAATGGCTGCCTCACACAGCCATTCACACCAGCACAAGAACACGAGAAATGTTAACAGCAACTTTGTTGATCTTAATGAAATTAATTTCCTAGTCACACCAACTGCTCCAATTTGTTTCCAGGCCTAATACAAGAACCATATGGAGAAAGGCACAGAAAGACAAGTGGGCGGTGCATGCCATTACTCACCATCTGTCCAGGCAAGCCGTGCTGAGCCCAACCAGGAGCAGCTCACAGCTCACACAACATTCACAGGTCAGAGCCTGTCTGGGAGCCAGTGTGCACCACAACAGCCCTGACTGACTGCCAGGGCACACACGGGGAGTTTTCCTGGACTTGCCATGGGTCGACTGAAGACAAATCCCTGAGAAGTGAAAGCCTGTGTTGAGAGAAGGGGTAAAAGTCGACTGAGTGGTGTAGGAGTAGAGTGTAAAGGCATAAGTGATGCAGCAGCTTAAGATGCTGACATGAAGGTTTTTATTGCAATAGAAAGCCCTACATTTACTAAGATTTTGCCCAAGGCTTCATAACCTTATAATGTAACATTATTTCAACCGGTATTGCTTTCTCAGCAAAAAATTATAGAAGTATAAATGCATGTTAAATCCTATGGCATGTGTTTCGCTAAGATTTATAGACGAACTTATCCACTGTAGAGCTCTGTTCTCAGAGAACCTGCCCTGCACTTCCCTGCACCTGCAGAGGGCTGGGAGGATAATTACCAGCATTGAGAGCCTACACCAGATGTTCCAGGAACGGAGAAATTCCATCTTTGGCTGGCTGGCCTCAGGAGGCAGGAAAGCAGCAAGAGGAAGTGCTCGTGTTTGAGCTGGCATGTGCCATGCAAGCCCTTGGCTGGTCAGTGCCAGCCCTCTGCTGCTGGCAGCCTTCTTGCCCTGCTCTCTGCCTGGGGCTGTTCCACAGCCCAGGCAGAGCCAAACACGGGGAAGGCTGAGGTGTTAAAGGAAATAGGGCTGTGAAAGTAGGAGTGCATGCAAATGAAGGGAGTGCGAGACTCACAGGGCTCGTATTTCCAACTCAACACATTCCAGAGTGCAGGGCATGGCTTCAGAAAGATTAGGTGTCACTTCTGTGCTTGGGTCATGAGCATTTTGCATTTTAGATTTTTATCAGAAACAGTATGTAAAAAAAACATTAAGCAGGAACATTAATGTTTTATGTCTTTGTGTTTTGTTGCCAAGATGATTAATATTTTTCTTTTTAAACAAAAGGGACTAAATAATAGTTAGCCCTTATCTATTAAGTGACCAACTTTGGAGTTATGTTTTTCCCAGTATTGGAAACATCCATTTTCACATCTTCTCAGCATGTTAAGCAATACCAGTAAAGCAATCTTGCTTACAATTTAGAGCAAGCATTTTCACCTCAAACCAGAAGCCTTGATTCTTACAATTGTATACTGTAGATTGAGGTACAGAATAAATTCTAAATCCTACATTTCAAGAGCTTTTTTTCAGTTCCTCTTCTATTAATTTTCTTTTCAGAAGAGTAACATGCTCAGTTTAATAATAATAAATAAATCTTTCTCAACCACTTCCAACTTCTTTTTCATTAATTTATGCAAAACTGTCAACATGTCACTGACTGCAGTGCTTGATTTCAAGGAGGTCTGAAGGAGTGGGGAAAGCATTATTGCAAATGTATTATTGAAAGCAGGAATATCTCTGCTGAATTTCAGAGAGGAATTTTAAAATTTAAATAATGAATCCTCAGACTGAAAGAAAGTGCCTAGGTGACGCAGCAGTGACAGGCACAGGGACTGCTCATGTCTGGTTGGTTTGTGTTATGTCAGAGCTGACTCCTTTTCACTCCAGTGTGGAAAATGAGGGCTTCTTTGTTTTCTGTTCTCTGCTGATCACCAAGCAATCCCAGTGGAAGGAAGTCTTGTCACATGGAACCATCCGGCCTCTGGGTGGAGAGAGGCCCTTCCATCCTGTTGGGGCAACTTCTTGTGTTTGGATGCTCTTGACATCACCTCGACATCCCTGTCCGTGTATCCCTTCACTTCTCAGGTATTTGCCCCACTCAGACATTTGGAGGAAGGTTTTGTGGATGGCCTCACAAGCTGGGGTCTCTTGTGCCTTTACCCACAACCTTTCGCTCCTCCAGGAGGAAGATGATGAGCCTCTTTGGAGGACTTGAACCATTTACTGGGGGCAGCTGCTCTCATCAACAGCTGATTGCAGATCCTGCAGCAAGGCTGCAATGCACAGAAGGACAGATAAAAGCTCAGAGAGACAATCCCCTAAACACCTCATTTGCATTGTTTATAGGCTTATTTCAGCCAAATTAATAAAGGGGTATCTACCATTGTTGTTAGTAACTGTGGTGGGCTAAGGTTTTTTTGAGAGATCTTTGTTGTTATTTTCTTCAGTTTCAGGAAGTTGACAAAAAACAATGAAGACCATTTCATTAAGAGCAATTAAGGATTAAGGACCAGAAAAACCTGAATGATTGATTAAGAGAAAGTTTGTGTGAAGTGAACAACAGATAACTACCATAGATTGAAGTTTTCCCTCAAGATCAGGCTTTGTTAACTGGCACTGCTTGAACAATCATTTTTGAAATAAATTTAGGGGATAGTCTAGCCTTATTTAAAAATCTGAATATTACTTAGGTATCTTTCCTTATTTTAAGTTCATTACCTCTGTGGAAGTCCTTGATAAGACATAGATAAGTGACACTGCTTAGTTTGCCCTTTGTTTCTGTTGCACACACCAGAGCCTGGCAGGCAGGCAAGTTTTACCTCACTGGCTCTTAAGAGCTGAGGATTTGGGTGATTCTCCATTTCTGAACAAACCTGTGAGCAATTAATTAGAAGATGTGTTTTATCTGCTCCCTGGTGCCTCTGTGCAGCAGATTAGTTGTTCTCATGTGGTGACCAAATGTGGGAGCTGGGATGTACCTGGGAGTCCTGTGGATTTGTAGCATCCCAGAGGGGCAGAAGTGACACTCAATCTTTTTGGAGGGGCAGGAGTGACACCCAATCTTTCTGGAGGGGCAGGAGTGAGAGCCACAGGAGGCAGGAAGGCAGCAGCCATCCCATGTTTATCCCATGCTCACCCAGCCAGCAGGAGAGATGCCTAACATCCAGGGCACTGCATGATCTTCTTTTGCAGCCTACAGATTTCATTGTGTAACTGAAAGAAATGTGAAATGACAGGCCCCAATTTAGGATTTAGTCTGCTGCATTATTTAAAAAAATCCCCATTAATTTTGGAAGCTTCTAAATGTACTCAGTGCTGTGTGAAAAGAACCCAGAATCAAGAGAACCTGAGCTAGACTTACCAAGTTTCAAAAAAATGTTTTACTTCCTTTGACTCTTTCACAATATTTTTAAAAATTTACTTGCAGTTCTTCTAATCAGCAAGATCTCATCCTAAGAGAATAATGTTTTGGGGTTTTTTTTCCTCTTAATAATTCTTTTCAAATTCTGTGTCATTTTTTCTAGGTTTTAGAACACAAGCAGGGGCTCCAGCCACATTAAAATGTGTTCATTGCTGGCTAAGTGGACCTTCACGCCCAAATGAGTTTTGAGTCAAACCATCCCCACTCACCTCAGAACTTCAGAAAGTTTGTGTGCACTTTTCTAATGTAGAAGGGAGGAATTTGAATGGCTTTTGGAGTACTGAATGTGCAGAGGTGAAGTAGAGAAGGAAGAAGGAGGAATTCACATTGGGCAGCCCTAGTTGCAGAGACAAAAAAAGGGATCAGTGTAGAATGAGTGGTTTCCTCAGAGGGAAGGTACACTAAAAGAGAGAACTGGGGATTAAAAATAAGAAAGATTCCTTATTCCTAAATAGAGTGCAAAATAGAATTGCTAAATAAGACATTTTTATGTCCACCAATGTTTGATGGCCTTCACATGGGTGGAGCATGGTTTATTTCTTAAGTATTCCAGTGATCCCAGTAATTTCTGGTTTTATTAAATGATATCAATATTTTCATATTACTAGTGGAGAATAGGTGGGTTTTCCTTTGTCATGTTAGATACTCTTTTGATAGAAAAGTTATTTTCTGATAAAACAATGCCTTTTCTGATTAAACAATGTCAATTGACATTGACAATATAGTCAATGTCTGAGCATTTGCTGGTTTTCAAAACTCTTGCAAGGCAGTTAAATGCAGGATAACTAATAACTATATTTTTTGTAGCTTATGTTTTCATTTCTATTTTCATTTTCATTTCTATTTTCTGCCTTTAAAATTTGAGTTTGTAAAGTGTGTAGAGAACCTTCAGTCTGATGGGGACTGCAAGCTCATCACTGCTGTATAAATCTCATTCACAGCAGCATTTAATGATTGCCACATTACATTAAACCTGGATGAAATGCAGTCTACTCAGCACCTTGAGTTGAGCATTTTGAAAGCCATGTACAACTGAAAATAAATCTAGAGGTTAATTTTGCAGGCAATCAAATTTAACACAATAATGGGCTAAGGTACATAAGATCTGCACAGGGGGGAATGCAGCAAGTGTCAGAAGGCTGGGAATCCACTGCTTCAGTAATTTCCATGCCTTTCCATAACCACAATGCAGGTACACGGAGACACTCCAGGCACTTTCTTATCTCTGTAACTTCAGCATCCAGAGCAAGTACCCAAGCAGAGCTCTGCCCATGGATTTATTCCAGAGGTCTGAAATACAAATAAGACCCCCCGAAAAAAATCTTTAAATTGTCAAGGATTCACTCTTAATGTCTTTGTTAATATAATTAAACCATTAGCATTCCTTTTTGTTTATTTCCTCTAGCCAATCATGATTATTTGTATTAACTGAAATAAAGCAATGACACCTACCAAGAACCCGGACGTCAAAAATCTAAAAGAGACACCTTGATTTTGCCTCTCAGGTTTAACAAACAAAAATTCTTCTAAGATTATAAAAGGAAAACAAAGCACATCTTAAACTTTCATACTTTTTTGCCCATGACTGTGCTGGTGCAAGACACAAGAGCATCAGTGCGACTAGAGCTTGTGAAATTTTTTGTGCAGTGTATCTTCTTAGAAATTGAAAATTATATAGCTCATGGAGAAATAATAGTTTATCTCTTAATTAATAATAAGAAAAAAACCAACCAACCAAACAAAACCAAACCAAAAAAACCACCCCGAGGCTACATTTTGCTTGAGTAAAAGAATAAATTAGACACATTTTTTTGAAATTAAATCTGCTTTACACAGGTGTACATTGAATCAAATTTAGGTTGCTCTTTGGGAATGTGAAACAACTGTGAAGTTGCTCCATGAAGACTGATGTCATATAGAGTATCTGGGCAGACACTGGAACAAATCCCAGGCATTTTAATTCCCCTTTTTCCATGCATCTGCATTTAGTTGCTTTAAACGGCAATCTCTTTATGATTGTAGCATGATTCCTTATTCCTCCCAGAGAACTCCTTTTAATATCATTCATATTTGAATATTTTAGCAATACAGCACCACCATGATAATTAGAGAAGGACTTATTAGTTTAAAAAGGGCCCTGTATAGGAGAAAAGCAACATTTTCAGTTAGATTGCTAATAATAATTGCACTCTAGTATTCTACAGCTGCAAAAGAGATGAGCAAATCTTGGGGTGGAGAGTTCAGCCCTTCCTTACTGTGAACTGGATTTAAACCTTAAGCCAAACAAAACTGTGAATTGTGAGGTGGTTTTGATTGTGCTTGGTAGTCAGCAGCTGGCTCTGAAATATAATCATAAATTGCCCGAGTCTATCACAGAGATATTTTAAGACAACCTCTGAAATGAATCTGGGCCATTTCAAAATTGTAATGAAATCTTAATCCAAACAAGTTTCATAGGCAGCAGATACTAATCTAAACACAACTGATTAAAAAAAAATAGGTATTTCAGTCTCAAAAATGAAGTTACCTGCAAAGCTTGAAACATGCAGCAGTGATGAATCAGGAAGTTATTATCTATTCACTCTAAGTATGGTTTAAACAGCTGAATTTGGCATCTGCTATCATATATCATTTCAATGTACAAAGGAAATCTTTTAAGAGATAACTGTGGATGGAGGGCCAGCCTAAGTGCAGTTGTTCCTTGAACAAACAAAATATAAGTTTACACCCTTACTCTGGATACCTTTGTTACATTATCTTACAGAAAAACTGAGGGGAATTTTGCTAAAGCACTGGGAAATTGGACACTGTTTCCCACTTGTGAATATGTTTTCCTGAGTGACAATAAAGTACACCTCCAGTAACAGCAATTTAATTACATTCCTAAGCACGCTTGCAGGTATGTTTAATGGGACACAAACTGTGAGACAGATACTGCAGAGGGTGGTAATTCAAAGTTTAGATCACAAAAATCCATACTACAAAGATCTTGTAAAGAATCACATCTGTAAGGCTGGTGAATTGATGTGCTGACTGGGACTTGCTTCTGACAGGTCCAGCTCATTACATTCAGATACCACTGGCACAACTGAGTCTACTGGGAGCCTAAAAGTCTCTGAGAACGTTTGTGGTGACATTTGGGATAACAGGGGTGAATTTCAGCCAGGTCTTTCCTATGCCCGTTTGCTGTGGTGTATTTTTGGCTCCGGGCGCATGCCAAGATCAAATTCCCAGACTTTCTCCGTGCCCAAGCAAATATTGTTGGACCCAGATTTGGAACATTCATCAAACACAGGCACAGCACGTTGCTGTGCAGGGCTGCTGCCACACCAGCACAGTCCCACAGTGGCTTGGGGACCGAGGGGGTGCACGGAGCCTCCTGCAGCTTGGGAGCATCCTGCGGCCTGGAAGGACAGGGTGCATCTCACTGGTGACATTCAAGAGACAGCCCCTAAGGATACCTTTATCCCCTAAGGTATCCCCTAAGGTATCCCCTAAGGACACCTTTGGGGATTGCTCTCCAGTCAATCCTCCAGCCAGCTGGGGCAAGAGGAGACAATGTTCCTTAGGCAGCAATTCAGTGACCAGCTCAGCCCCGGCTCTGAATGGCCCTCTAAAGGCCTGCAGTGCTGAGTTGATAAAAGCTAGGCTGTTATTACATGGCAAATCACTGTTTCCCTCCCCTCCCCACCTGAAGCTGATGTGGCCCATGTTATTTTAGCTGGGAGATGGTGTCAGGTACAGCAGTAGTGGAGCAGAGCCCACAGGAGTGATGGCAAGATGCTCTTGCAGTGCAGGTTCTGAAGTCAAGGCTAAAAGTCTCAAGAGGGGCTCTAAGAGCAGGAACAACCCCTTCACTACTCATTTTTGAGAAGGAGATTCATCCAAGAAGATGTACAAATGTCTAGGATGCCATTTAAATCTCATTACCTTTCATGAGCCAGATACTGCTGGCTTCCTTTATGCCTTCCTTGTTTGTAATCTTAAACACCAAAAAACGTTAACCTCTTTCAAAGATGGTGTTTTGGTCAGGCTTTCTTTGTTTGCATACAGTTTATGCTTCACTCTTTTTCAGAACAAAAACTTTGGAAGTATAAAGGTAATAGAATAGAAGATTATTGTTACAGAAACAATATGGGGTCAAAGATCTTTAATAAAAAAAGAGAATTACTTCTAGCCTAGAGAATGCTTTATGGTGCTCTAACAGGACCTCTCTTGCTGATGTCAGGATCAGGAGAGAAAGTGCAAAACTTCTCAAGTGTCTTTTTTTTTTTTTTTCCTTCATTTCTTTGTGACAGGCTTGGTTCATATTGTTAAACTTATTTGTCTGGCTTAGTGCTTTAAAACACAAAGTGGCATTTACAGCACTTCATCAACTTTAGTTGAAGACCCAGGAAGTGAAAAGAGGGGGAAAAACAAACAGATTTCCCCCAAAAGAAAAAAAAAAAATAATATTCACCTGATGTCATGAACTGATGAGTTCCCAGCCAGTGCTTAGATATCATCACATCTGAGACTGAAATGGAGATATTCCTGGAGACCTGTAACAGCTTTGGTATCTGGGATCTTTATTTTCTTAAAAATGCTAAAGATAAAAGGATGCTCTGTGAAAATAAAATGAACAGATAGAGACCCAGGCTACAAAGCAGCACTAGTTACAGAAAATAAGGAATTATCATTACCAAAGAAAAAGGAAAAAAAACCAACCAACCAAAGCCCAAACAACCAAACCCTTTCCCCCTCAAAACAACAATAAAACCCCAATGAACACAAACCTAACCAACCAAAACAACGACAACCACCAACCAAACTGAAAAAAACCCAACAAATTCTGTCTTAAATGGTGGAAGAACTCACCCCCATTTAGCCACCAGAATGGAATTTACTGTCAGAGTGAAACTTGTCTTTCAAGGATGAAAAAAACCCAAAAAACAAAACCCCAAAACAAAAACAAAATAATACAAAATCCCACGAAAGATCCAACTATGAGCTCAATGCCAGCATCACCAAAGTCATGTTCAACACACATTAAAACAAGAAAGGATATCTAAAAAGTTTAGAGAGCAGGTTCTCTTGTAAGTTGAAATACTGAACAGGATGGAGAAAGGTGGTAAAATAGTCCTGTGTAGCCTGTTTTGCTTTTTTTTTGGGAATTGTCAGTAGCACATTCTCATTAAATATTCAGAAGGATTCCTGTCTCAGTCTGGTAACATTCAGAATTTTTGTGTACACAGGAGATAAAGAAGGAGCACTTTTCTTCCAAAGCCATTAAAATCCATTCAGGATATAAAAATAGTTCTTACATCAGCGCATATCATGAAATATTTCTGAGTTTCCTTATTATGCCAGACTGCAGTGGCACAAAGGGAAAACCAGATTTTGCTGCATCCTACATTTGTGGTCAAAGGTACAGCTACTACTTGCATACTCATTTCTGCACTTGGACTGTGACTGCAAAAGAATATTCTAAGTTAAGATAAATCATCTGAAGACATAAAGTCAAATACTTTATTTCAGAGAAACCTTTAGATAGTTGTAGCTGATCAAGTGCACCTGTTAGTCCTGCCCTTTTCATGAAGAAAAGACTTCTGAGCACAATATTTGGAGCATATATGCCCAACAGATTTTTTTTTACCAGACTACTTATAAATCTTAATTTATTAATAAAAGTGAAGGAATTTCCATCCAGTGTCTAATTTTTTTCCCTCAAATTAAGATAAGACTTATGATTCTGAAAATGTTCGACACAGCAGCAAATCATGTTATGTTTGCTTATAGCATCAGCTGTTATCATTCACTGATTATGAACAATTGAAAAATAGTCCTATTCTACTTAAGTAGAATAACATTAAATTTTTTCACATTTGATAACTGACAAAAAATATACACATACAAACTCATGTTAACCTAATAACAAAAATGATCTTGCACACAACAGTTACATAAAAATAACTATAGAAAACTGACACTACCTATTTTTAGGATCAGTTTTGAGAACAAAAGGATGGGTAGAAGGGGGAAAAAAAGAAATTGCTCCAGGGTATTTGAAATAAAACAAGCTGTTCAGTTACATGGCCACTGTTGCCCTTTTGCCTCATAATATTTTATATGAAACAGATATTTTTTCACATCCACTCTAGCATAAAACCAAACTTATACGGGCCATTCAATTTTGAACACATCCTCTCAATATTTGGTTCCCTGTCTTGCAAATACTTCCATTGATGGGCAGGATGACTGAACTGCATGCTTGAGTGATTAAAATAAAAATATTTACATACCTGTGGATGGACAGATAGATGCATGTATATGCACACACAGATAGAAAGGTGTGTATATGTATTTGTATTGAGAGATTATGGATGGAAACTCATTCCAGCCACCATTTCAGTAAGAGTAAAGCATTTCCCTCATTGGAAATGGAGCAGGAAGGACTGTAAGGCTTCCACAAAACAAAACAAACCACACTGATGGTTTGCATCATCCATATTTCTGATTTTAAACTCAGGGGGTTTTTAGGATGAATGAGCTAATAAATGTAAGACTTGTTTGGTTATGTCATATCTTTCAATCTTTCACATTTTTAGACTTCTGTTCACAACTGGTGCTATTTGACTTAATGATTAGTCTAGCTTTCATGAAAGTTTCTGAGTACATGAGGATATATTAATAGATTTAGCAATTTTATTGCTGCTTCAAGAGGACAAAGACATTTGATTGTTGTTTTCTTCTCAAGTAGAACAGAATTCTTGTGCTAACCTATCAAACTCCATTTCAGTGTATATGCATTTTGACTTCACTAGTTCCTTCAATGTTTTCTGTATGGGGAAATCCAAATTCAATGCTCACTATTAAAATTTAATTTCTGGGAAGTCCTCAAAGACTATTAACTAAACTCTTTTCCTATGCCCACCATTCATAGCAGCTCCATATATCACTGGGGGATCTTCCTACAAACAACCAGAAGCTGATTTTGAAACAGTTTCCCATTAATATTTAAACTTACAATATAGAAGGGAGGGGACTCTTAATTGTAGAAATCTTACACAGTTCTGGTGTTTGTGATTATTCCCAGAGAGTGAACAAATGTTGAAATTAAAAGCAAGTAAGCAAAGAATAATTACCAGTGCTAGAAAAGTACTAGAGTTATTTAGGGTGTGGTTTAGAAAGATAAAATACCTGCAATTGTACAATTACAATTATAATGTAGCTAGAAATCTATGCTAAAATCAAGACTCCATCAGTATTCTCAGACCTACTGAATTAGCTTAAATTTTCTCTCTTCTAGGCAGGTATGTACAGAATTAGAAAATAATTAATATGAGAGTTGAGCACATGTAAAATTGATTTTTCTGGACAGAGAATATCATTAATGTCCTTAAACTGACATAAATGCTGAAGTGTTACATATGATTAGGAGCTTACAAAAAATTTGGAATCACAGGGGAAAAAACCCCAACTCAACAAAAGAACAGAACAAAGGGAAAGAGGAACTATGAACCAAATTTACATAAGGAAATAATAATGATACTTCTCATTTTTAGTAGGTTATTTCTTCTACTCTAAAAAGGGTACAGATTTGTCATTTAGGAGTGAAAAACTATTTGAAGCTGACATTTGCAATGTAACTTATTGAAAACAACTTAGAAACAGTTAAAGGCGAGTAAAGTACAACATAAATACTCAATGGAATAAGTAGCATAAGAAGAAACAACGTTTTTGACCTGCATATAATATAATCTTAAACCACTGGAGATGGTGCCAGCTCTTGTCCGTATAAACTCCCAGCATTTTGGAAATATATCTAAATTTCAGCAAGACTTATTTTAGAATCTTTTAGATTGGAAAAGTCCCCACACCACACAACCATGTCCCTAAGCACTGTACTTGGACATATAGAATTTTATGTCTTTTAAATATAAGCATACAACAAGGATCATCTCCTAAAAATAGCTTCTCATTTCTATTTCTTCTAACTGTTATACCTCAAATTCTAGTTCACTTACAAAATACCATTTGTTGAGAAGGTTCTGAAGCTCTCCAAACTTCCAGAATTCAGGCATCTCCAAGGAGGATGATGATTTGGGAAAGCTTTTTCCTGAATTTCATTATGGTTTCTCAATGAAGCATTTGATAGTCTTATTGAAGCCAGTAAAATCTCATTCATCTGCCCCATGGCCTGTTTGTTTCATCTTGCTCCTGGTAAGCAGCACAGAATTACTAAAGCATGTGTTTTCCACAGTGAACAAAGCTATCCCATAATTACAATTACATCAGTTGAACAATACAAAATATGGCAGTCAAAGGCCAAATTCACTGTGGCATGTGAATCTTAGACTGCTATTTAAATTTTCAGCCCTTGCCTAAAAAAGCTTTCATTTTACTTTTCCTTGGATAGCCATGACGTGGATACAAGGGCTGAAACCCATTAATTTTGAGAAATAAAGTTAATTTCTAACCACTTTACAATTTGCCCACCATCTCACAAATGAAAAACTCATTTTGCATTATTATATTCATTGTTTTCAAGGAAAGTAGCTTTTAACAGATGTATAAGCAGTTACTTTGGTCTTATTCACTGGCAACAGAGATAAATATCACAAATTTTGAGTTTCACCATTGTATTTCTTGTGCTTAGCCTCTTGTTAGACAAGCACAGAATACATTATTAGAGAACTGGGCATAAAATACCTAAAATGAGATAATATGTTTCAACCAATAATATATTTGTATTATTTATTACACTTTTCCTTAAATTAGTAGTTAAAAGAGTTTTGAAATTCAGATTATTTTGGAACAACTCAGGAAATGATATCATCTTCATGGAAATATTAATTCCAGGTTTCCATCGTTCCTCTGCTTTTATGGGGGAAGGGGAGAAGGAGAGGAAGTTGTCAATGAGACAATTAACACAAAATGAGGCTTAGTTGAAATCTAATCTTCACCAGAAAGACCGTTCTTCTTTCTGATTAAACAATCAATTGTGGTGCTAAGAAAATAGCACAAATTTTACACAACTATCAAAAGAGAATGAAGACTAAGCTAATTATTATAATTCAAGGATAAATTGCCAAGAACTTTCCCATCATTTAGGAACAGCTCTTACTCACACTTTGGGGTTAGCATGTCCCAGCTGTAATTTACCACTGAAATGATATGCAGATGTCAGTAATTCCAGCATTAGGCACAGTCCCTGCAGGAGAACAAGAGGGAATACAATTTATTATTTCACTTGATAACTATAGCTAGAAATGTTTAAGAAAAATACATACATATACACTGGCAGTTATAGCTTCTTTAAATTAGGAATAGTCCCTGTGGTTGGACTATCCCAGGAAACCGAGTAATTGCTTGCCTTACATGACTATTATCATCTTGTGGCTGATTAGTGCAACAAAATTATGTCAGCAATCAAGGAAACTCAGCAGCTGAGGTGGTGAACGTGGTACACGGCTCTTCTGCAATCTCCTAAAGCCTCCACTTTGTTTGTCACAAAGATTTTGATGTATTTGATAACACAATGTCCTTGGTAAGAATGCACAAGCGTGATGTCATCCTCCAAGTGACTTGATAAAAGGGAATCAAGGGTGGGGGAGGATGGGAAATGGGACTGTGATATGATTTTGATTTCAAAATCTGCATGGAAGGAACAAGATTATAGATGTCCTTCCCCCGCAGGACAAGGAAAATTACACAAGTAACAAACCTATTTGATTAGGAAATGGACTAGAATACCAGAACTCTTTTGGGAATTTGTTCCAATCAACCAGATGATAGATAACCTGAGAAATGACAGCGGAAGGCAGCAACATTATTATGTTGTTAAAGTCCTTTCAGCAAACATATCTAAGCACAGAGGAGCCATTAGGCCTCTTGCTATAGTGCAGTCAAAGAATTAGGGTCAATTCTTCATTTGGCTTCATGCAGGAATACAGAGTTAATGTAAGGAAGTTATACCTCAAATACATATGAGTGTGTGTATACATATGAATACCTTACTTTGTGGAAGCCCTTGTCAGATAACTGAGTGCACCAAAGGTGAGTTATACGACATGAAAAATGGATGAGAAAGCAAGGAGCATCATGGTTTTTGTTTTCAAACACATTTGTTTTCCTGAATTAAATTCCCTGCTGGCTGAGAAGTCACAGCCGTGGTTTTTCTTGGCTTCTCTTTAAAATAATCTTACAGCTATATATTCCCTTTACCTTTCATGTAGCTATAAAATACTTTTTCCAGTTGGTGAGACACATTCCAGCTCACAGGTGTCCCAACACTGATCCCACCAGTGCTGGCTGTGAAGGCCATAATTATACTTGGGTCGCATGTGAGCTTCCCAGAACAGGATCAAAGACCAGAAGTAGTTTTCACCATGCCTGGAAGAAAAATATGTGTGAAAAGTGACTTCAGATAGTTCTAGCAAAAGCAATTTCATCTGTTAGCAGCACAGGTTGGATACATCACTGCTATATAATGGGGTTTTTTTTAAATAGAAATATATATGTTTGAGCTGCCAATGATGCAAGGAGAAAGCTGTGAGGCAAAACAGAGGAATAACTCTCCTAAAAGGAAACAGTGTCAAAGGCACAAGGAAGAAGGAGATAGAGAGGTGCAGCACAGGGGGGAGAATCCACAGAAGAGCAACAGGCTCTGGGGAAGGTGAAACCACAGGAAAGCTGAGACCTGCCGCTAGAAATTTCCCCTGAGAACTTTAAGAATAGGCAATTGTCATTGAGAGGTGTTATTTCTCTTATAATTTCCTTCTACAAACAGTATCCAAATACACATGTGCAGACAAAGACATGTTTTTTCTTGACTTTTTGTCCAGACATATTATATTTTGGGTATTTGCACCAGAGCTTGCCAAATATACATAATTTTCAAATTCGGAGGTTTTCATTTCAAGCATAACTTCGTTATGTTTGAAATTTGTTTTAACCAGCTTGAAACTGAAACCCCCATGAGCTGTGTTTTTCATAGCAGTCTTCATTCCTTGGGTTCCAGAAGGAGCAGGCAAAAGGCTGATTTCCTCAGGAAGAAGTTGCCATATGGCACTGGTGCCAGTTGCCGAACAGACTGCGCCTGCCTCCGATACCCACCGGGCTTTGGCCACCCTCAAAGTAAACAGGCAACGGGGCTGGTCTGATGGAGCACTTCCATGCCTGTAAAACCTCACCAGATTTCAGCTCATCTCAGCACCAACCCTCCTCCTCTCCCCCTCAAACCCCAGCAAGCAAATCCCCACATTTCTGCTTTCTGTGATGAACCCAGCGCCAATACTGGCAAATACCTAATTCCTGGAGTGACATCGCTGTGCTGGTGCTTGCAGTTCTCTTCAGTCATCATTCAGCAGGGAGATCCAGGCTGGGATTTTTGTAGTTTTGGCTCTGATCCCTTGGGGCTGGGGAAGGCAGCTGCGTGCTGGCACCCAGACCCTGCCCCAGTCCATCCCCTCTGTGCCGGTGTTGGCACACACTGTGCCAGGGTCACGGTGCAAAGTGAAGCTGCCTCATTAGCATCTCCTGACTGAAAAAGGATAAAACTTAAAATGAATCCATCTGTTTTCTGTGCTGCTTTGTTTATACTTTCTAATGCTGGGTTTTGGCAGGCCCAGGCACTATTTATTCATCACTGTTGTCACTTACCCGTTCATCTAGCCACAGAATTTTGAATAGGAGTGTTCGCTTACTCAGGCAAATTTTTCTCTGCGTATTTGTTTGTCTTTTTTGGATACAAGTGCCAAATATTTATTTGAAAGTGAAATCCTGAACAGCAGTCATGTGAAAGCAAAGAGACTGGGAGGAAAAGGGAATAAAGGTATGTTTGATAGCACTCAAACTGCAGTTCCTGTCAACAGATCCCACTTTTATTCTGTATAATGAGCTTTCCTCACTGTGCTAGGAACCTCTGCCTTATGCTGAGAAAAAGCAAAGCATCCTTGCACCTGTTTGAAATCTTCATGTTTGGCAGTGGTTTTTATTCTTAGACACACTGTAATCATAGAATGGTCTGAGTTGAAAGGGCCCTTAAGGTTCACCCAGTTCCTATCCCCTGCCGTGGCCAGGGACACCTTCCACCACACCAGGTTGCTCAGAACCCCATCCAAGCTGGCCTTGAGCACTTCCAGGGAGGAGAATTTGCAAACCTCTCCTATGAAGTGAAGAAATGATTCCCTTTAAGAGTAAAAAAATGGAAGGAGAGAACTACAAGGTTAATGGATGCTTATGAAAGAGTGGGGAGCACATGCTGAGAAAAATATTTCCAGAGGTTACAGGGAAATGATTGTGCCCCTTCAGTGCCTCAGTAACTTCTCAGTTAGGGGAGACAGCTCCAGTCATGGTCATCACAATTAGTAAAAACTTGGCTCAACTGTCCAGTTAAAAGGGTCTAAACAGGTACTGGAACTGCTGAAATGGTGGTTGGAAGCTCTTTTCTCAGCAAGGGCATGATGAACTACCTTCTTTTGACTGAAAATCCTCATCATACAAAGGTCAAAACAGACAAAGTCGTTATGGGATGTTGTCTGATCTGAAGTCTGAGGTGTCTAGCCTAAAGTATTTATTTGTTTACACACACCTGGCACTTCAGCTTGCAGAAACCTACCTACTTCTCTGATTATTTAAATAACTGTAGCCCAAATCTTCACTAGAGCTGCGGTCCATGGTTCTTTAATTTCCTCACACCATTAGCATCCCTTAAAACTCAATCTCTGCTCACTGCAGTAAATTTAGTTAGGCAAGAATCACTCAGAGGGGAATATGATCAGTAATAATTTATATCATGCTCATCAGATGAAATATTGTATGTATGATAGTTAATATCATTGTGGATTGGGAGATTTGGGCTGGCCAGAAAGAACAATCCTTATTTTTAATTAAGCTTTAATTTATGTAACCTTGACTCAAATCAGAGATGATTTCAATGCATTTGTAAAACTTCTTAGCACTGATGAAGTTGCACAGATACAGAGATTGAGTAGTTTATTCTGCCTTACTAAATAGTTGTGGCTGGACCTTCTAGAATCTAATCAAGACATAATGAATACATTCATGTTTGCAAAAATCACAAGAAGTACAAGTTACTTATTGCACAAGAGAGATACTGTGAATAGAAATCAACTTTAAAGTAACAAGATAAGGGTTAGAACAACTTAATTTAAAAAAGACAAAATAGCACAGTGATAATTTTTCACTTGCAGAAGGATGCAGATAGTCATTATATAATGCAACCATTCTTTTCAATTTTAGTTGTATTCTAATGAGAGGCTGTAGAATCAAGCCTTCTTTTAAGAAAGAAGTTAAAAAATACCCAAACCTCATCTAAATAAGAAACTCCAGCAATTCTTTCTATCATAACTTCTTTCTGGGAAAGTATTTTCAGTGTCATCACAGCACTTTGAGGATCACAAATGTGTTCCTGGGGTTGCTGGAATCCTCATCCTCATGAAGCTGCTCCAGCATCTCAGAAGTCACAGTATTTGGACCAGGAGAAGGATGCATTACATTTAAGCTAACACTGGCTTTTTTTGTGACTTTAAATATTTGGACCAAGTCTTCTCCCTTGTGTGGAATAACATCCTTGGAGCCTTCCCATCAGATAAATAGACAAAGATGGTAGAAAAAAGAATAAAGAATTAATCTTGATCATATTTTTCTTAAACATTTGAAGAAGGTTAGTCCTGACAGATGACAAGTATTTCCCTCTTTCCTGGAGACACTGCAATTCTCCCATGAATCCTTTGAAGCCTGTGCTAATTTCTAACTTTGCCTTTTTAGAAGACAGTTTACGTAACAAAAAACAAAACAAAACAAAATCAAACAAAAATATCACTTCCTTAATCTCCCTTATTTGTTTTGTCAAGGTAAAATTTTTGATTTATTCATCCAGGAGTTCTAGAGGGCCATTCATTTCCATATTACAAAGCATTGTGCCTGTTTTCTAAGTAGCATCTCTCCAAGCTTTAGCATTGCAGCTGTATAGAGTAATGCAATATTAAGGACTGACAAATGAAGAACTCAGACAGAAATGAAAGAAAACAAAACAAAGGACATATAACGTTGCTTCCCAGTTTCATTTAAGCCAGTGGAGAAGTGTCATGTATTCCCCTGTAAACCCTAGGAACTACAAACATGTAGAGAGTAGTTTCTCTGGCCTGACACAATAGTCAAAATTCACAGCCTTCAATGATCCTTGGTGTGGAAGGGACAATATGAATGTTACCATATTGTTGTCAAAAGGCACCCAACTTTTTCTCCATCAGTCTATCCCCTCAGCACTTTTTTGTCCTGCTAAGGGCATTTGATCACTCCTCCAGCTGAGCTATTAAATGTACTTAGCCCATGAGTTTCCTTAATGCAACCTTCAGTTCTCTTTTGTCACATTTTTTATCCCATTAGTTGGGTGTAGTTTGAACACAGTAACTGAAAATCATGGATCTGACTTAGCTTCTCTCTGATGTTTCAGTATTTCATATGTGGTCTCCCCATTTTCCAACACCTTGGCCAAAGATGTTTTCACTCAGTGCATGGGAGATTGTCAGGAGGTGTCATTTCTTATTTCAGTGTCACTGGAGCTATCTGTAGATGGGTATTTCCAGTCCTTGAGCCACCTCATTCATCTCTCTCGGTCAGTGGAGAACCTGGGGTCAGTCTTCATGCCTTGAAGAGATATTAAAGTTTACAATTTTTGTTATTCAGCTGCACGTTGGCACTCCCCACAGCAAATCCTTCCATAGCTTAGAAACGTGGGAGTTCTGATGTTTGAAGCTCTGCCTATTTTACTTAAATCCCAGCTAGACACTTTGTGGGTCAGACACAGATTTATTTGAGAGAGAACACCCACACTTACTTCAATCTCTTAGAGACTCTAAGGGAAACCTAATTTCTGGCTGCATCACTTCTCAAATGTAAATTATGTTTTCAGATCTTACTGACTTCCACCTCCATGCTCTGAGACATCTCTTCACAGCCACCACCTTTATTAACTCATTTTATGATGTCTTTCAAATTTAAAACCAGGGAAAAAATGGTTTCTGTGCTTTGAGTGCTGACATTTGTTTCTGACACAGATGGAGGGAAATTTCACCTTTAAAGTTATATCTGTAGATAACCTTGTAAAGGAGCACTGGCCCTTCCTTCTTGCCAATAGAAGCATCATTTTGACTGTACACAAACAGAACTGGAAGGTCACTGGTTCAGACAGACAGGCCAAGCAGGCCCTGCATGCAAACATACCTATTCATTTTGAATGAAAGGAGTAGTACACTGTCATACCAGGAGTAATACCAAGTCTCTGCATCCTCACCTTCCCTCTCCCACATACCTTTTGTACTGTCAAGTCATTTTTCAGCATAGGTCCTAAAAATAAAATCACAGATACGTCTGTGTAAGCCAATTTTCAAATGGAGCAGGATGAAACATTTGAGAAGCTGTGTCAGAAAAGCAGCCTTCAGATCATGCTGGGTTTCTCTCTCTGCTTCAAGCCTCAGGATGTCCTGCTAACTCTCCATGTGCAGTGTAGGAAGCTAAGAAGCCTGACTCCAAGCTCTAGGTTGTCCTCTGGAGCAGGGTTTGTTTCTAGGTCTAGCCAGGAATGTTTTACCTGGACTGTGCTCTCACAGCCTTTGAGAGGACACAGCCCAACAACTGCCACACCCTATCTTACGGAATGTAAATAGTCCACACATGATATTCTTGCAGATCCATTGCTTCTGGGCAAGGGTTCCTGGAAGTACTGTTGTCAAAGTGCCACCTGAACCCCAAAGTCTCATTTATCCATTAACCCTTTATGAAAATAATCCATTAAAAAAAAGAATCTCCATTGTAACATCTTTTGCATCCTTTGCCAACATCAAAATTATCTCACCCTTAAAGGCAAAAGAACATCACAGATTGTGCAGTTACTCTAAGCACAAATTTATCTGCTCAGGTCTAGAATTTTAATCTCTGTAACCTGCTTCTGGATCACTGATCTCCCTTTTCCCCAACTGATTTGATCTCTAGCTTAAGTGCCAGTGACATTTTCATTTTTCCACACGAGCTCAGCCAGTTATAGCTGTTCTCCAGATTATTTTCTTGGCGGGTGTGTTCTGACCCCGTTTGATGTGGTGCTGTGGCTTTATCTGGTGAGATAAATCTTCCTCAGTGAGCTCATGTGGGGAGTCCTGCTCTGAACTAGTTGTGTGTGCAAAGTAAGCGTGATACAATGCACATAATCCAAAGGTACTTAACGTGCAGTAAGCTGCCCTACTTTTGGTAGAATTGTCCTACTTTTCAGTAAGGAATTTTGCTTTTCTCCTCTGTAAAAAAAAATGGCTAAATATCCTACTTTTTGCCATTACGCTTTACTTTTCTTTCCTTGGGGAAAAATAAGGAGGATAAAACATACAGGGAATCTGCAAAACATTTTTCCAGGTTTCTCCCTCTTTTTTTTTTTGTTCTATCAGCATTCATCTCAGCACTAGAAAATACAGCATCAAGAGCAGGCCTTGCTTCAGTCATGCCTTCTATTTAAATAAACTGATCAAAACTTAATGGGAATTTATTAAGCCAAATGAAACCCAGTAGAAGTATTAAAAATGTCACTGCAACAAGAAAGGTTAAAGAATTTTTTGTGGTCCTGCTGGTCAGTCATAGAAACAAGAAGCACACACCAAAATTATTCTGTTGTTCCCTTTCTTTACTGCATCTATTTAATTGGGAGTTTTGGTCCTGTAAGAGCTAATGACACAGTGCAATGCCTACTATGATCTCTATTGGGGTTTTGGACTTAAATTTTAGGAAGGGATTTGTAACTAATACAGAAATAAAAAAAAAAAACAAAACAAAAAAAAAAAAAAAAAAAAACAAAAACAAACAAAAAAAAAAAAAAAAAAAAAAAAAAAAAAAAAAAAAAAAAAAAAAAAAAAAAAAAAAAAAAAAAAAAGAAAAGAGCCAGGACACACCTAGGAAAAAAATTGTTAGCTAATAGCAGTTAACCAAATGCTTTTCTCTTCCAAAGCATGCACATGTCAAGAAATATTTGTATAAATGACTCAAGTTACTAGTAGTTGTGGTGAAAACAAGGTGTTGACAAAGTCAGCTTGACCATAGGACAAGGGCTGAACATTTCTTTAACTCCTCCCTGCACTCCACATCTATTCCTTTAATTCTGGATTCCTAAAGTTCAACACTGATTCCAAAAACAACCTTCTTTTAAAACACACCCTCAGAGTAGATTTTAAAGTCTCTCAGGCACGGTCGTTTTTTTTTCAAAATGCCCAGAAGAAATGGCCCCAAATGACCCCCTAGCTGGGCAGTGCAGGCCCAGCAATGCATCATTCCTTCCCCTTGAACACATCCACTTTCCTCCTTCACACTGCCTCACCCCAAGACACGGTCCTCACTCGGGTTCTTCCTCCACTCCTGCCCAGGAGACATTCTGGTGCAGCTCCTGATGTCCAGCTGCAGATCAGTCTGAGCTGCACCTTCTGAGCAGACAGAGACAAAGCCTTTGTGTTCAATCTGACAGAATTTGTGCACAAAATCAACACAAAATTTTTGCCCCACGAGTGTTTCTCCTGAAATTGCTTTAAACGTGACCTGCTGAATTTAAATGATTTGAATGAAAGTAAGAGCCAATCTTCTCTTTCTTGGTTGTGGTGTGAGAGAAAATCCCTTGTCTCTTCTCATCTATATCTGGACCATCAATTTTCATCGTTGCTCTTTTAGTCTGAATTGTTAGAGTGTTCTATTGGCTGACTGTTATGGAGAAAAGGAGAACATATCTGTCAAGACACACACACTGATGTAGGAAACTCTAAAGGCATGTATTTGAGTGTGAAATTGTGGGTGCTGAAGCTAAGATCTTAATCATCCCTTGCTGAAGCAATGGCCTCTCCCCCCAGAATTTAAACCAGTGCCTCTTCACATGACAAAAGTTGCTACAAAAGGGGAACAAAGTACTCTGGCATATTATAACATGATGCAGACAAACAAAATCAGCGTTTCCCAGTTCTGACCCTGAGTGCCAAAACCATGCCACCATGCTCATAATTGTCTTCAACGCATATAAGGGATTTATGAAGACAAAATGAAAATGCATTGAAATGTTCAATTAAAAAAAGCAACAAAAACTGATGAGAGTCTGGAAAAATCCAGATGTCCCCTATATAATTTCTTCGCATATAAATTTACCAAGTACCAAACTTAATTTTTTCCCCCCAGATTTACTAAGCTGATTCCAATGCCTGAGAAAGGTGCCAGCTTAATATGTGTTATTAAAGATCATTCATTTGTTCATTTGTAAGAAATGAACAATACCCAGGGACTGAGTTTTCCTAGCTGTCCTGGATCAGCACTGTATTACAATTGTGGCCAAGAAGGATCTGTTTAAGAAACAAGTGTCTGAATTATTTTCAATGCTGTTGTTGCAGAGGCTTTAATGAAGAACTTTAATTAGTCTATTTTCTCATAGCCTTCTTTGTAGGAAATGCTGCTTATTACAGAATTGTTGATACCTACACATACTTACAATAAAAGAGAGTTGCAAACCCCTTTCACAAAGATCCAGAGCCCTCATGAGAAGAGTCCAGCTCCAAAAGAACTGGGCTGGATGTAAATCATTGATCTGTATCATAGAATCAGAGAATCATAAGAATCATTTGGATTGGAAAAGACCTCCAGGATCAGCAAGTTCACCATAAAACCTTGTTTCCAGGTGCCACATCCACTCATCTTTTGAACAATTCTAGGTTCCACCACTTCCACTTCCTTTGTATCATATTCCAAATTCTCTTAGCCAACTTTCTGACAGGATTTCTAAGCACAGTGACTGAAGTATTTACTGCTTTGGGAGGATAATCATTATATCAACAACCTACAAACTCTGATGGGTGAGCTCCATTTATCTGCCCTTGATAACCACTAAATTCTGCACACTCACTGGAAGAAGAGTAGCCTTCTGCTCTTTGTTTTGCTTTCCAGCAAACTGACATATTAGTGCCCTTCTTTCACAGGAAAGAATCACTGCAGCCAGGAAAGGGAGAGCTTGAGGCCAGGTTTTTCATTCCTGTGTACAGACAGGACTTTGTTCATCAGCCTGAAACCCTCTAATCCAACCCAAGACGCTTCAGCATGAGTTCGGCCTCCTGTTTCACAGACCCACCTTGGTCAGAAGAAATTGTGCCTACAAAATGAAAGTTCAGGCTTGCAAAGAGCTTTCCATTCAACTCGACTTTATTTTTAATTTTCCCCCTGTTTTATCAGTAATCTGAGAAATGAGGTGAGTCATTCAGGCAGCCTCACAAAAATTGACCAGCACCTTACAGTTTTGGCACTGGGTTTGAGAGAATTTATCTAGGAATGGGTAAGTGAAGGAGCCACAATAAATGTGGGTGGAAGTACCTTCTTCTACAGACTCCCTTCCCCAGTGTCACAGAAGATGTGCACACTTCTGCCAAACAGAAGTCCAGCTGCAGGGCCTGCTCCCTTCCCACAGATGTAGGGGGGGCCCAAATGGTTCCTCATCTAAAGCCCAAAAGTGAGCAGTATGGGTGAAAACCACAAAAGCAACAATTCTGTGGCAGATGCTGTTTTTCCTTACACCTCCCAGACTTGGCTTCTTGCTCAGCTGTTGGACTCCCACTCCTCCACCAGGAGCATTTGACAGCTGAACAGGAATTCTGTAGCTGATCACTGGCATCCCTCTCATGCCACAGCTCTCTGATTAATTTTAGGGTTGTCCAAGCTCCAGTTCAGTCCCTCACACAGTGCTTAACAGATCTATGGCATATATGGCAACTTTAGGATGGTTCCTAATATCTTTTTCCTGTAGTTTTATCTTTGTTGCTGGCTTCCTGTGCTCCTGACACTTTCAGTTGTTCTTTGCTCCCTAACATGGGCTCCTGCACAGGATATGTGCAGATAATCTACAGAGCTTACTCTATGACATATCACAAAGTCAAAGCACCTCCTGAAGGTGTCAATGATAAATTTTTACTTCAGAATTTTTCAGAAAGTACTGTTATAGATGTACACATCTCTTGCTATTCAAGCATTTAAAAAACCTTTTTAAACAGGAATACTTCAGGAGTCCATTATCAAAAAGCAAAGGAGCGCACTGTGCTGAGCTTTCCAGACATACAAGGCTCTTGAGAAGTTGTGCTTCCAGAGAATGGGCTACTATTTTAAGTGAAATTTGGGAAAAAGTGGGCAAAGGGAGGAAATATATCACAGTCAACACAGTATATACTCTATTAGACATTGCAATTTTTTACTTCTTTATCAGGAAACCAGCTCTTAAAACCCATCAGGATTTTTCCAGAGGGGATGTCAGACTCCTGAAGCACTCTGAAAACTTCACATGAAAAAAACAGAGCACCTTATAAAGGCCCCAGAGAATCTTGCAGCCATTCCCTCAGCGGGGTTGTGTCTTTTGTGGTCATGAAGTGACGAAAGCCCATTGCAAGCTTCATTTTCCCAGGAGGCCCAGAGCCAGCTGCCACAGCCCACAGAGTGGTCAGGCTTGGCAGGGGAGATGCTTTGCTGCAGCACACCTCCTGGACAGCCCCCATCCTTCAAGGGATGCCTTGAAGTTCCAAAACACTCCCCCAGTGAAGCCTTGGGAAAAACTACAAAGGTAGTTCTGCTTCGGGATTCCTTGTAAGTGCAGCAGGGACTGGTTTGCATCCTTTGTTCAAATCCTCTCTGAACCCAAACTGGTGCAGGTGAAAAAGCTTTCTATTTAACTTTTCATTCCCCTATCAAATGGCAAAATTAAGCGTTGACCTGCACGTCTAACATTTCTCAGCTAGATCTTCAGGGAAAAAGAAAAACTTGCTATTTTTAATACATTTCTGTGGAAGTAGGCAATACTCTTACTTCAGTGGGGATAAAAGGTCTAGAACTGCATTTAAGCATCTGAAATGCCCTTCAAAGGCCCTTGGAATATTACCATGTAAAGGGAACAGGGTACTAGGCAAGGATTCCCTTCTGCCACAGCTACTCCTGTCCTACATCTCTGCTTTTCTCAGGCCCTAAGATGCTCTCTGATGTGGACCAGGCCTGCAGATCATGTGCAATCACAATAAGGTACATGGGCTGGATTTATTGGCATATATCTCTACAGATCCAACCAACCAGTGATGCAAACAATCAGAAGACTGCATTTAAAGGATTGGGATCCACAAATGTTATCAATCATGCAGCATTTGATAGTGGCAGCGATTGCTAACACAGTCTTTCCCCTACCCTAAAATGATTGTAGTGTCTCCACAAATATCACACCTCCAGAAATAATCATTTTGGGGGGGGCTCTTAGTTATTTTTACCTGGTCTTTCAGCATAAAATTCATTAAAAACTGTCCTCTTATCTCAAAAGTGTTTTCCCTTGTTGACAAAAGTAAAGTAAAATATAATAAAAATAAATCAAGAATACATCAATACAACACTCTAGGACTGTGTAAACTATACTTCTTTTGAAAGTGTGACTAAAGCATAGAGAAAAAAGAGATCATGATTGAGCTTGGCATACAGAGAGTACAGGTTGATAACTTTGAAAACAGTTGCATAAGTTAAGTAAGACTCAAGATAATAACACAGTAAAAATGCATCCAAAATAGTTACTAATCCATCATTTAAAACATGCATTTAAGTAGACAAGGTAGATAATGTGATACTTCTAATTGGAACAAAAATATTTTATAAAGTTCAAGCTTAAAGACCCAGAAGTTCTGCTTCTGGATGTATTACTATATAAAGATTAGATTAATATTCTTGTTTCAATAAAAGACATCATGTAATCTGTGCTGTCTTAGATTGAAATTTCTTGTTCTTGGACCAATAAGGATACACATATTCCATTTTTCCATTACTTTGACTAAACCTCAGAGTATTTAAAACACATCTTTAAAAAAAAGTGGCAAATTATGCCAGAAAGGCAATTTTATACAGAGACTCATGGCTGTAGCAAAGTCCCCTACTAAAATCCGAGAGAAATTGAGGCCTGGTTTTTCTTTGTCAGAACTGTAGAGTAGAACTCAACCTATTTTCCAAAACTTTAACCCTCTTTTTGTGTTTAGAACTACACTCCACCTTCTAATAAATCTATCAAAAGGCAGGATGGGTGCATGGAAGAAGTGCCACAAAAGTTTTGGCTGTGCAATTTGGGGACTGCTGAGTTACTAATTAAACTGCCTGGTAGATTCTATCTCCTCAATGAGCAGGTCAGGCTGGAGAACACAGGAGCTTTGATACTCCTTTGAAACCTTACTGTGGATTTCACTCTCCTTCCCAGGCCCAGGAGTTTGGGCTCAAAGATGGATTTGAAATCCCATACACACATTGACTTAACTGTCTGACTAATAGGGTTAGCTCACAAGTTTTATTCCACAGGATAGAAAATGTCCTTAAAAGTTCAGCCCAGCTAATTAAAAATCTCCTAATGTTACCTGTGGATGAAGTAGGCCACAGGAACTTGGTAAGCACAATGAATTCAGTAATTATCAGGCTGGAAAATCCAAGAGCTATATAATCAGTAAAAATTATAGGATTGAACTTTATGGCTTTTGCTTGAAGATAGCCTAGAGACAAGAAGCTTTAGAGCTGCAAGTTATGGACATATTTTGGCTCAGCTTTGCACATTATGACTTAACTACATAGTTCCACCTTCTTGTATAAACAACTAACAGCTGTATAGGGTTACATTAAATATTTGATAAAACTATACTTTCAAGCTGCAATCAGTTCTTCAAGAAGATTAAAAAAATCTTCAGCTCCTGCTCTGTTAAGGTGCCTGCTCTTGGAAAAAAATTGCCTAAAATCTATCCACGTGGCAACAAGGGATTTTTTCTTTCCAAGTGTGCTCTTATGAGAAGTTTAGGGGACGGTGTTGAAAAGTTGGACGGCACAAACACATCAGGGCTCTTTCCTCACCACTCAAACCACAGAGCAATTGAGCTAAGTAAAAAGGCCAGGCACATTATGATAATGGAGACCTAAAATGAACGTGGCCAAACCACACTTGATTTTGATTCAGTTAAGTGAATCAAGAACTTTCTTGGTATCCTTTATGCTGTGGCATAACAGGCAGCAAACCTGAACAGATGAGCAAGAAAGAAAAGCTCTTACATAAAGATCTAGTCCAGAGGTGCTCAGAAAACCAGTGTGATGACGTGAGAAGAAAGCAATTTCTTCTGTAATTTCTTTCAATTGACCTCATAAATGTGGTTTTCAAACTGACTAACAGACATAGGGAAGCCAAGGGGCACAAATTCATGCAATGTTTGCTCTTGGTTGGTAGTCAAGGCACTTTTAGCACCCTGGATGGATCTTGATGAAGACTTGACAGTGAGTTCAAGTTCAAGTTCAATAATTGCTATAATTGTGCCAAAGAGGGGGAGGATGGTGTTTCCCCAAGCTGTGAATAGCAGTAGTGTCATGACAAATAAGATGATTTTACAGAACCTTTGTGATCTCGGAATCAGAACAAGGTCAGCAACCATGCCAATAGGGAAGATGTGTGAATGGAAGCTTTTATCTGTAACCTTTATTCATTTCAAAATATCCTGACAACAATTGTGTTCTGTAAGGAGTGGGAAAGGTTTAGCACCACCTTGTTTTTAGCTTCAGGGGATGGATTAGAGACTTAACCTTTGGGCAGGGAAAACATCAAACCTCCTTCCTGTAGCTGGGAGTCCATCTCTTAGCAAAGTCAACTCAAATTCTCATTCTTATAGAGGAAATGGGAGAGGTAAAGTGCTCCACCCACTCTAACATTGGTGCACAAGGACCCCTGCAACTGTGGCTAAAGAGGGTTGAGAATTAAGTTTATTTGGTTTTCCTCTGCTTTATTTCCTTTTTTTTTTAATGTCCTTCTGACATGTAACATGGTAGGATAAAAAAACCAAATTCCACCCTGGCCTATTGGACTCCTAAATCCATGGAGGTCTGCTGCCATGTGTCCCAAGCTTGGCTAGCCCTGTCACTCTCTTTTTTTTTAGCTGTAATTTCTTCAGCTATCTGTACAGTCACTACTGATCAAGTTTTCCATTTTTGGCAGCCAGTAGGAAAGCAGCAAGCATCCAGGAACTAGAGGAGCAGCAGCAATGCCAGTGCCTTTCATTCAGATGACTGAGAGCATAAATCAGTTTTAGGTTGTCCACTGAGGCATGATAAGGCCACCATCTTTTGTGGATGAGAGAACAAACAGACTCACCATTTTTGCTCCCTCTTGGAGTCTAATGAAATGATCAAATATGATTAGTCATTCAGGAAGAATTCATACCAAAGATCTTTTAACTTCAGTGAAGTTTCCACTAATGTGGAAAAGTCTTCAGTCCTTTGGACCATTGTTTTACTGGAGTTAAAAGCATTTAAAAATGGCTGTAAGAACACATGAAATTTATAGACAGGATGTAACCCCTGGCTTGCTTTTATGTTTTTTTTCCAATTTTAAGTCCACTGTCCTGCTTTTATCATCCTGCAGCTTCACTGAAAAGATTAAAAATAAAGAGATATTTTTTAACTTACTTCTACTCCATTCTTTGCTTCTAGCAGTTTCACTGACAGTACATTCATGGGTTTAATGTCCTTTTGGAAAGTAGCTTTTTCTCTCAAATCCCAGCTTTTTATCTTCTCAGGCTTTATTGCTTTCACATTCAACACTTGTATTGCAAAAAGACACCAACACACATACACACAAAAGAAAAGGGAATTGCTTCTCCATCCTTTTCATTGATCTTTTGGGCTTCAGTCACTCTCTCTTCCTCAGCTGTGACCGTTCCTGTGGTGAAGTGCACAATTAAAAAGGCACAGGAATGAGAAATATAGAACACTAAGAAAAGATATTAACAAATAAAAAAAAAAACCACTTTTAAACTTCCTTCAGATTTTATGACCCTTTCTTAGGAGTTAATTTCCAGCATAGAGTTGGTTTTATTGCACAGCTCTGTGCTTCCCTATAATGATCAAGCTGTACTGAGTTGGGACTTTTACTGCCAAGAGAATATTTGCAATCCGATATTTCAGTGGTTTGCACTGACCTTGCACGTCACGATCAGCAGGAACCCAAGTTCATTTCACTTTTGCATATAGTTCAAGTCACAGACTCTTATCAGGTCTATAATCCTTACTGACACACAGCCTTTTATTGCCAGCTGTCCAAATGAACCAGCTTTCAAAGGTTGCTCTGCTGCTCCTCGAAGTCCTGATCACAGGAGAGCAGAGTAATGCCAATTAGAGCTCTGAAGTGCCCTGTCACTTAAAAATAAACCTCTGGAAACTTCATAAAATGCAGATCTACTCATTCCAAGCCACGGCTTCTTTGAGAAGATGAATAATCAAGGAATATATGGTGCCTGCTATTATTGCAATATGTAGGTAAAGTCTAATTAATTAGTTAATTGTACCTCTGATATTGCAGAGTTAATACTCTTCAACAAAGCCATGAAATGGGACATTGGATGCTCAGTGATGCTAAAATATAAGTTAGTGGACTGCAGTCAAAGGAATTAATGGGAGTGTACTGTTTGCATAGCAAATTTGGGTACAAACACAGGATGTCTCATCTGCCCTCCCCAGTCTGGAGGACAAGAAATATCTCAAAAAAACCTCATGTTGCTCCCACTCACTGCAGAGAGTCCACTGAATTAAAGGATTTATAATATCCCTAGATCCAATGCTCGAAGGTTCCCCTTGGGATTTCCACATGCTGTCATCTAAGAGTGCCCAAGATGCTGACCCATCATCCTTCATCCAGCCTCGTGACTCCCATCTCCTTTATTTGCATTTCTGATGATAACATCAATCTTTAGGTGGACTTTGACCTTTTGACTTCTCTTGAGCAAGAGTACAGGAGCCAAATCTCCCACTAGCTACATCCAAACAATCCCTTTGATATCAGAAAGGCTTACCCTAGGGTTTATGGAAAGAGAATGCCAAACTTGACCTTTAATCTAACTGGTATTGTAGAACAGTTCAATCAAACAAAGCAAAAAGCACAACATAAACCAGATTCAACAGCAAGTTGCTAACAATTAGCACCAGAGCAGGAAAAGATGGCTTTATCTCAAAAGGCAAATGGAACCACCTGACATCAGACAAAGAACAAGTTCACAAGTCCTCATCACCATGACGCTGAAAAGCCTGTCAGGGCACTCACCTGGCATCCCCTTTAGGCAGAACTGGCAGTGGTGAGCTGTGGCAGGTCTACACCGCAATCAATAGCTCGGGCTGGCACGATCACCTTTTGCTAAGTGTGTTTGCCAAGTGCAATAGAAGTTAATATTCAGTGAAAGTTCAATAGCCACCATTGATTCAGCATGAATTAGTCCAGAGCAGGAGATTTCCCTGTTATTTTTGCAAATATGTGCCCTGACAAAACGCCAGACAGCGAACGTCACCCGTGAGCTCCTGCACGTCGTGATCTGGGCTGTCACTGTCCAGCAGGTGCTGTGGAGACTGAACTTGTGCTTCTCCCATCACATAGTTCACCCCTAACCACAGCTGTGGACCCCACAAAAGCATGGCAGTGAGAGGACAAAAGCCTCTGTGCACAGGCTGGTGCCAGAGCTGGTTTGCAGCTGCACAGTGCCTGTACTGTGATCCCGTGAGTGCAGATGCATGGAAGAGTGGAAGAGCAGCACACAAGTTGACACAGTGCAACCAACAGTCCAAGCAAGTGTCATTCCAAGAGGCATCACCTGGATTTGACTGCAAAATGGATGTTCTGAATTTCTGGAAACAGCGAGGTTAGGTTCCTTCAGCTGAATGAGATCAGCTCCATCCAGAATTACAAACGTGTTCATTCATTCTCTGTGAACTTATGAGAACATTAAAAAGCTACCAAAAAATGTAAAATGTGTTGGTTGGTGTTTTAATGGCATGTCAGGTGTGCAAATAGCTGTCTTTAGCAGACAGAAGGCTAGTGCAGCTCCCATGGACTCAGCTAGAGGGAGGCTCCTTCCTGGATATGAACCATCAGGAGCCTTCCCTGCAGCTCCATAAATGAAGCAAAGGTATTAATCTAGGGGATACTACCTCTCCTTGCTACAACAAAATATACTCTGTTCTCCACCCTGGAAAATAATTTGGCCAGACTTGGACAAAAAGTGAGAATTCCTGGCCTTTCCATCTGAACTCAAATTTTCAGAGCACCTCCACAGACCTTCCCTCAATCAACAAAATAACACAGCCAAGGTGCAGTGCCAGGATCTCCTTCTGTTGACACAAGAGAGTCACAGTGGGATCTGTTAAAAGTTACAGGTGAGACACAGGTTTAATCTTTGGTTATAGACTTAAACAAACCTGTAAGGTAGGATGTAGATTTGAAATTTGGCCAGGGCTCTAGTTCAACTGAAAGGGCACCAGGTTGTTCAATAAGATTAATTCTGAATGGCACAAGGCACCAGAGGTTATAATTTTCATAATCTTTTTGCTGTTTCTCAACAAATCCAGTTTGTGGCTGGGTGTATTATTTTTTCTCCTTAAAGACTCAGCAGGTCTAGAGTCCTTCACCTGTGCCTTGCTTACCCAAATTCCCAATAGTCCTGCTTTTCAGACTCTGGTACTTACCCTCTGTGCAGAAATTGATTAAATTATAGGAAAAAAATCGAGAGTTAGAAGATTACTAAAACCAAAAACAAACCCTTAAAAATGCTCTGTCATAAAATAACTTCTGACACTTTCATGTAGAACCTTCCCTCCAACTGTTATTTGAAAGGATAATCTTGTTTCCCTTCAGAGAATTGATTTTTCATTATGTTAGCTAAACTCTCAAACTACACATGCAAGAAAGATCATTTCTGTGTACAAACTGAAAAATATTTTACTTTCTAATATGGACAGTAAACTTTGAATTATCACATACATCAGTACTACCTACAAAGAAATATAGTGATAAGTTCAGTTGACCCTTCTAGTGGTTTTTAAAACTCCCACAGCAGCAATAATGTATTCAGAGACTTTGCCTGAGCAGTGAAAACTAAATCTATGCAGAACTTGATTGATTTTTATCTGCTTCTAAAAACTTCCTCGAACTTAGACCAGATTTAAACAAAGTAAAATAACACCTGCATAACACCCATGGAACCCAGGTCTGCTATATTCTAAGTGAAAGTTCAACTCTAAAGTTAAAAAATGCAATTCAAATGCCAGTTCTGGAAGGGATAAAGTCAAGCCTTTGGAAGTGAAATTGCAGTCACCCTTGGTAAACCAAAGTGTCTTGCATGACAATAGTTTGCTATCCATTACTATAAAATGCCATTTTTGTCAGTAATTTGCAGACAAAATCTCACAAATACCACACAGGAGATGCAATTTAAGGAAAGAACACACAAAAAATTTGTTCTCTTCTACAAAGATTTGCCCAGAAGAACAACAAATAAGAAAGGACTCAATAGTGGCCTTCCAGAACCTGACAGGAGCTTACAAGATAGAGAGGGAGTTTTTCCAAGGACCTGGAGTGACGGAACAAGGGAGAATGGCTTCAAACTGACAAGGAGCAGGTTTAGATTGGATGTTAGGAAGAAGTTCTTCACTGTGAGGGTGATGAGGCACAGGAAATGGTTTTTCAGAGAACCTGTGGCTGCCCCATTCCTGGAAGTGTTCAAGGCTGGGTTGGATGGGGCCTCTAGAGCAAGTGGAAGGTGTCCCTGCCCATGGCAGGGGCTTGGAACAAGATGATCTTTAGGGTCCCTTCCAATCCAGGCTGTTCTGTGATTCTGTGAATTCAGGCCTAGTGCTGTAGACTGCATCTGCTTATGTCAACTCTGAGAACATCCAGGAACAGAATAAAATATAGTCATTTTATCGTCATTGTTATTCTGCCAAATTGTATAGACAGTGATTGGTGGTTTGGCTGCATAACAGAGAAGTCTGCATTAAATAATAAGTTATAAAAATAACCCTAATTTAGAATACAACAAAATGCATAGACCAACTCATCATCCTTGCTGTTGTAATTTTTAGTTAATACACAACTACCACACAAAGCCTGGTGCTCCAGACATTTAGTGCAGAGGAACCCCTCTGCACAACTCTGACTTGGAAGCAGTGGATATTCAGCACCGCTCAGAGATAGGCCAAGAAGCTTCAAATTAAAAGAATAATCAGTTTGTTATTATTATAGGAGGACTGGAAATGGAATTATACACCTTGTATTAACTTTTAATCCCTGAAACCTGTCATCACCTAGAGGGAAATGATTTACAAAATGTTACTGCATATTGGTTGAGAATGTCATCAACCTCTGATGTAAATGCTGGGGCTTTGTGACAGTAGCTTCATTTCTTTATTTTAATTCATAAACAGGATGTGACTATAAAAAGAGACCTGTCCCAACTGTCTTGCAACACATGGGAGATGTCAGCAACACTCAGAGCAAAATATGGTCTATTAAAAAAAAAAGAGAAAACCCGAAGTATGTAGAAAAAACATATTCCCAGTACTACAAGCACCACCTTTCAGACATTTCAGAATTGCTTATAAAACATTGCAACACGTTCTTCTTTGCTATGCCACATTTTATCCTGTGTACAATACTTCTCATCTAGATTTCCAGGTATTTGAACATAGCTGTTATCCACATTTTGCAAGTGTGAGAGAGCTGTGACAGCAGACACCTGCCTCATTGTCCCACAGCAGAGCAACATCAGAACCTGGAAATTATATCTCCTGATAATCAAAGATGTCTCACTGAATTTGATGCATTGGGAAAATAAGATTCTTGAAAATGAGTTTAGAAAGCTTAGCATGTTAACATTATTTATTTCTTGAAAAAAGACCATCTCAAAGTGTCCTAAAGTTGCCTTGAACACTGTCCTTGCAGCAGGTCAGTTCAAGAAAAGACCCAGAATATCCCTACTGAACAGAAGATGAAGGAAAACAGAAAAACTGTGATAGCCCGTGGGAATAGTAGAAAACAAGAAAGCAAAGTACAACAGCTGACCATAGTGTTCAGGGCTACAACCATATTTTTCTGACAGCTTCAGAGTAGCCTCTGAGTCGTGGCTACCTCACCAATTCTCCAAAAGAAGAAGACTTTCCAAGACTTCAGTCATACTGTACAGGAACGTGCTTCATATCTGTCTTTGGGTGGGCTTAACCTAGGTTGGTTACCTCAACTGAGAGCAGTGAAATCTGTCATTTAAACTGAGCTCCCAGTAGAACTCCAAGTCTGCAGGAGAATCCGAGCCTGAATTCATCAGCCTAAATAGCTAAAAACCCAATAAACTTCTTTCAATGCTCTTTTAATCCATGTTAACCATACTTAATTTAGCTGTAGGACAAACACACCACTGATATAAAGAACAGAAGCAGTCATTTGGAACCTCAGTGTAAGCCCATGAGACCAGCTCAGGACCATTTTGAGTTACATGCAAGAGCATCAAGCTAAACCCAGGCCCTGTTACTGCTGGAGCATCCCTTATTTCAGTTTTCCAGTTGTCTGTTCCAGGCATGTCTGTGCCTGAGGCCTGTTTTGCCTAATTCAGGAGTTTGTTTCAGAAGAAAAACTTCACATCAGTGGCTGATTTATTGAGGAATTCCATCTTCATCCTCAGAATAAAAAAAGGTACTAGAGACTGGAGCCTGTAGATAATAAATTCTATAGATTATATCCCTGAATTATTCCCAGTAGCTACCAGGGCATTTTTCCACACCTTTTATACAACCAGGGCAATGTAATCTCATCTGGGTGAAAAAACAGTCTCTGTTAATTGGTTTCATCTTGGTTAATCCCTGGAGGTGTTCAAGGCCAGGTTGGATGGGGCTCTGAACAACCTGGTCCAGCAAAAGATGTCCCTGTCTATGGAATGAGATGATCTTCAAGGTCCCTTCTCATCCCAAGCAATTCCTATAATTTTAGGTCGAGTTTACAGAAACCATCACCTAAAAGAAAGTGATCACTTATAGGGATGGAATAAGAAGCCAAATACAACTAAAACTTTTTTCACAAAATACGATCCACTAAGGTTTTGAGAAAATAGAAGAAAATCAAGTTTAAATAGCAAAAGCATTACTTTTTTGTCTATTTTCCTGTATATTTATGGTGGAAGGCCAGCAGCAAGTCACAGAACACTAATTTTTAATAACCACAGTACACCTAGGAATTTCAGTTATGCAGACTGAAATTCAGTTTGTTGTGAGCAAATTGGTAACATGGCCTATTATTAAGATTGCATAATACTTCCGATTTATATGGTCTTGTTTGAAGTCCAGGCAACTCATAAAAAACTGAAACCACAAAGACTCAAGTTCTCCATGCTCAGGGTATGCCTCAGGCTGAATGTGTTTGGACGTTTTCAGCCAAAATGATTTGGTCATCCTTAAGCCCAAAGTCAGTGAAATACTTGCTGTTGCTTGACTCACTAAACTCCCCATCTGTTTAAATAAAAAAGGTGACACTCTCGGGGTTTTTTTAGTGTTTTGAAGCATGCATAACATTTTGAAACACTGGAACTGATAGCACAGAAGAGGTTTTTCCACGTTGGGCAGGCACAGTGTGTCATATCCTTGAACTGCAGATTGATTCAAACCACCTTAAAACCACTTGAAAAACCAGTTTGCACACACTCAGCAGAATTCCCTTCAGTTTTTCAGTGAAAACTCTCTCAAAGTTGTTGACACTGAGCACATGGCCAGCATTCCCAGCTGCTGGAGGATGGGGATCTGGGGTGGGTTGGTCCTGGCTGGATTCCAGGTGCCACCAAAGCTCTTCCATCACTGCCCTCCTCAGCCGGACAGCAGAGAGAAAATATAATGAAAGATACATGGGTCAAGATATAGGGAGAACTCAGAGTTCTCCATTCCCCCACTTTCCAGTTTGAATTGAATTTCCATTCAATTTCAAATGAATGCAATGTAGTTCAAAGAAAAAAAATAATGAATAAAAAAGACCACCAAATATTTCTGGGCAGGAAAAGAGAAGTTTGGGAGAGAAGGATGGGACAAAGGGGGGGAAAAGGCACCAGGGCTGGCCAGGGAGACCATGCTTTCCATGGGAATGAGTAGACCACTGAGGAGAAAGAATTTCTGATGTTTCAATAATCCCTCAGCCTGAGAGCCAGGAAAGGACCGGTGCTTCTGAAACACGGAACAGTTTGTGCTGTGGAAAGAACATCTGCTTTCTGAAATGAAATATTGCTGAGTTTTGCATGGGTGACCAATGGGTGCTAAGGAAAAAGGTGGAGAGAAGACTTGGGTTTGAATGAAAAAATTCATGAGGCTGAAGAAAATATTTGTATATTTGGAACAATGTTTCTTGGCTGGGTCCAAATTAAAAGAGAATTGTAGAGGAAGAAAATATGAGTCAAAGTTGACCAAAACCTGGATTTTAAATCTGTCCATCAATGATGGAATGATCATTGAAAATATAAATTTTTGCAGTAGTCATGAATGCTGTGCTTTGGTTTTATGTGTGTAAAACGTATGATTCTGCAGAAATCCTAGCTGCAACTCACATGAGGACCTAGGCACTGAAACAATAAAATCCTGATACAACAGCCAGGACCCTGAAAAAATGCAGGCTTCACATATTGAACACAAGTGTGTCATTTCAACTCAATGAAGCCATGGGCTTAATTATTTTTTTGGGGTGTAAAATGGCAAATGCATAATCCCCTCACCTCATGAGTTTGGTGTGAAGCTAGAAGCCTTTGAAGAGTTTCAAAACTCAGTGACAGGCACTGCAAAAAAAGCTAGGGGAAAAAAAAATTAACTCTTCAGAGTTTTAGTAATGGGGTGCAAAAGGCCTCATGCCAAACAATGAAGATTATTAAATTATTGAATGAAGGTTATTAAATGAGTGCTATCTATCTTGTTCATCAAATAAAGCAGGGATCCTGTCAGAAAAAAATACTGTAGGTCCATAATTAAAACAGGAAAAAGAACTGAATTAAAACCACATAGGCTGGCATGCGCAGGCAGAAATTACTCCCTGGGTTCTGAATTTTGTAGGCTTAAAAAGGTAATTTTTTTTTACTATCCCACTGTTAGTATTTTAAAATCTAGAATGAGGGAGTGGATAGCTTAATGCACGGGATAAAGCCTTTCTCACTTGACTTAGCTCTTCTTTAAATTGACTGTGCAGAGTCAAAGCTAGGACATGCTGTAATAATGAGCACAGCTTTGCTTAGAAGGAACATTCCCAGTTGTATGCAACTGCTTACATCTATTATAGATCACTCCAAATGCCTGACTCTACAATGATACCTTAACAAAGCCCACAGTCCTCCCATCTTGATAAGGCACAGAATATAGGAAAGGCTCTCAACTTCCACTGGGATGGTTCTTTAACAAAAGGTGTCAAAAAGAGTTTCTGTATATTCAATGAGTCTTTATATCTCTTTTGACAGTCTTTTTATTTTTTTTTCAGGGTTTAAAAATATGACTGACTGATACATGTTTACATCTATCCCTAAAGGATGTCAAATTTTGTTAAAACTGTTTATGGACTACTGTAAATTTTCAAGAGATTAAAAAACATAAATCAAACACCAAAAAACAAGACCCTTCTAGAGCATTCAGAGGAATTGCTTTACCTGTGCTGCAAATATGTCCACCTCTGGGTCTTAAGAAAGCATCTGTTTAACATTTCTTATAAACATCACAGTGAGAGACAGGCCTGGAAGAAAAGGAAATTACTGTGTCTGACTGCAGACAATTGGAAAGACAAAACACCATTATCCAAGATGGAATTCTCCCTGTGCCCCAAGACTGACACATCTAAACTGAACAAAAACAAAACAAAAAATGCAACGACATGCTCTACATTTCCAGAAGCAGACAGGACTTCAGGGTTTTCCTACCACCCTAAACACTGCAACTCTAGCAAGAAAGTTTTCTGTGGCAGAAGTTCAGTATGAGCTTTAGAACAGCCTCTATTACAAATGCAAAAGGAAATAACTTGTGTATTTGCTTTGACGGATTTGTTAGATCAAGTCCAAGAAAGTGAGTTATAGAACACATTCCCTACTGTTAGAGAAAGCCAGAATTTTAACCAGGTCCTTAACCAGACTTCAATGAATCCATTTTTCACTGTTCATCTCTCTAAACTAGATAGAAGGATGGCTCCTGACTTCTGCTTTAAAAGCAAACTTCCTCCTCTAAAAAATCTTCTACAAACAGGAAAATAAACAGAAACCTGAACAAATAAATCTGATGGTACTCATTGTCTTTGTACAATGAAAACAGCAGCTTTTTTTACACTGTCTCATTTCAATAAGATTATTAGAGAGTAAAAATTTAAATAAATATCTCAAGATATGGAAGACATTTATAATCCAAGTTTTTCAGTACCAAAGGAGAGTGAAGTCAGCACGTAACCATAGAAAGAATCAGATTTGCAGACACCAAGCTTACCACAGGTGCTCATTTATCCAAGAGTATTTTTGCATTGTGTAGCTGATTAATTTGACAGGGTTTTTTTCCACAAAACACAGCTATTTGGTTTGTTTGCATAATGGAAGGTGACACATCTGTTCAATTTATTCGTTCAGGCCGATTTCCTTCCAGCTTTATTTATGAAGAACGCAGCTTTCAATGGTTTTTTCTTAATGTAAGAGGAAGACAAGCAAAATGTTGTCCCTCAGTCATGTGTCAGATCAGAATAGGATGAACTTGTCTACAAGTTTTTCAAATCCATTTCAGATTTTGGACATTTTGTTCAGATACTGATAGAAGTCTCTCATTCATGTCTAAATTTAAAAAATAGAAGACCAAAGATGATGGGATCCACACCTGATGGAAACTCAGCTTGGGATTTTTTTTTTCCTGTTTTCTCTTCTGTGCAAAACAATAATCGAGGTAAAATAATAAACAACTTTTAAAGTTATACCTTGTGTATCACCAGAGGTGAGTGCAAAAGGTTTGAATGTAGTTACATCAAAGTAAATGAAGGACTGACCTGTTTCAAAACATTTCCTTGTGCCTGTTTTGAATGGGACAGAGTTAATTTCCTTCACAGTAGTTGGTATGGGACTGTGTTTTGAATTTCTGCTCAAAACAATATTGATATATAGAACTGGTTTTTATATTGCTGATCTTACACAAAGCCAAGGCCTTTTCTGCTACTTGAATTATGGTAAAGAAAAAAACCTAACCTATAGAACCACTATTCTAAAAATTATAGTATTTTTTCATCCTAGATTTCATATTTGGCTTCATTTACAGTAATTTGCCTTCAATAGCACATTACGGAGGAGAATGTCATTGCTATAAAATATATAAAATTCTCTTACAGTATGATAACCTGTCTCATAAGCAATGAATGAAAATTTTTATCAGGTCTGCTGCAAGTAAACTCACCACCTTTTTTTTTCATATAAACTTGTCCAACTATTTCTTTCAACATGCACTGCACTGCTGGGATGTCATTAAAAAATGTCAAAACCAAGATTTTTCATGTTTCCACCTTAAAATTTTTGTTCTAATGGTAGTCTAACACATAACTGTAACTGCAGATTCCACACAGAGTAAGAAAGAAAATTATATATATTCATTATGCTGCTCTGATTTGTTTTAGTCTTTTCAGTCTCTACTTAAAAATGTTGTAGGGAAAAAAAAATCAGTAGAAAAATATCTGTAATATGGAGTGGGTGGTGGAATTATCTAGTCACCTAAATTGAACTATCAAATTTTGTATCTTCTAGTCTTTCTTGCTTTTGTCCTAGTCTATGATATTTTCCATATGGAGCAAATCTGGAGAAGAAAAAAACCCGTGTTTTGGTGTTTGGTTTCAAGAGGAGAGAATACATTTTACAAACATGAGGGAGATTGTGTACTGTGCAGGAAGTTAAAGAACGTAGCTTCAGATACCTTCAGGGGATTTTATGTGGACAGTAAAGCAATCACTGTATTATCAACCACACTTCAAGACCTTGTTCCTTTCTAAGCTGCAGTTCTTCAAAGGGTAATGGATGTACCTGTGTGAGTGAACTTTGCAAGACTGAACCTTCAGCCCCCCCAAACTTGATAACACAACCCTGAATGACTTTGCACGTGGGAATAGTCCCCTTGATCTCATTTCAGCACTGTTAACAGATTGCAGAGGAAAAAGTCCAATAGAGGCACCCTAGAAGTTATTTAAATACAAAAGTCTATTCAGATCAATGCATTGATTTGCAATCTGGGAAATGCCATCAGTTGACCTTCTACATAATCTCCTCAGGAGCTTCAATATGCCTTTGTTTATTCAATTAATTTATGAAAGTACAGGATCTTTAGTTTTTATGCAAGAATAACTCTCCCTCCCTAGTCCCAGATGCTTTCCTGGATGTAATTTCAATGCTGTTTGTCTTATTTAATGCTTTTGATTAAATTTGCAATACATTTAAAATATCAGTATGTCCAATCAAGTGCAAAGAGACATGTGCAAATGAAGTGATTCATGCAATGGGAATTAAATCTTACACTGCCTTGTCACCTATTCTTTTAGGAATGAATTTCATTTCCAGCTTAAGCTTCCAGCACACATCACCAGCCATGCAAAGAGACTAGAAAACACATTGTATACTGACTGAATGTGGATATGGATTGCAGAGAGGATTGCAGAGAATCTATTATGTATTTTTTAAACAAACATCTTTGGTTTTGCGGTTGAGCCACAGCTACTCCTTCCTCTTGAAAAGTAAGAAAATGCATGAAATAATAGTTCCAGGATTTTGTAGAAATCTCCAAAGCTCCCTTAAAAAGAGAACTAATTTGGCAGCAGACTCAAGGTCTGCCAGAAGCCCTTCCTTCCAAAGCATCTTCACACCAACACTCAAGTAAATTTTAGAAGAGGAAAAGCCTCTGTTAAATTGAGGGCTGGGATATAACAGTGAGCTAAACCCTAAGCTAGGGCAAGAGCACAAGGCTGATGTCAGTGAAACAGAGTTAAAATATACTGGCTGAAGATGTAATTCAGCATCTAGGGAAAACAAGCTCCAACAGCATGGACACAAATAGTAAGAATAGTTTCCTATGCTTTGTGGTTTATGTTTTATTTCCATTTGCCTTCTTCTCCGTCAGTGTCTCTTACTGAATTAAAATAAATTCCAGCTTTCAATTTTGATTCTTAATGAGGTGTGCTTGCCCTGTGTATACAGAAGAATGATAAGTGTTAGGGCAAGGTGAAATCCTGTCTCTGTTATGATGACATGACAAAAAAAGAGCATTGCAGCCAAAATTCAGCCTAAGGATGGCGGGGGTGCACATGCGTGCGCTTTGGGTGGTAGCACAATGTCACCTGTGTCCCTGCACCTTTGTGCTGGAATATCAGGGAGCAGCCACGTACTGGAGGTGTCAGAACAGCCCTCTCTGCAAAGCCAGTGCTGCCTACAAAGATTCAGGTGAGCTTCTGGAAGCGTCTGCAGCTCTGTGCTTCCCAGCCCTGCGGCCGGGAGCTTCCCTTCGGAGGCTGTCAAGGCTGACAGTGGATTTTGTGGTCGGGCCATCTGGCCACTAGGATGACATCATCTACCCTCTTCATGCAGTCACTCAGGAAGCATGAATCTCTCTCTTGCTCTGGGGAGAAAAGAGGGCAGAATGAGGAACTGGGATGAAAGACCAGCTGGTTGACTAGCTTAAATGCACACTGACACCTCCAAGCTGTCCCCGGCTCCATCTCCTCTCGGATTTATTTACACGTTCTATCTTCATCACAGGTAGCATAAGGGAAAGAAACAAAATGCTGATAACAACATAAGAAACAAACAATCAAGCATTCACACATTACAAAACTGGAGGCACTAAATGACTTTTGAGGGGATCTTTGGTGCTGCTTGCAGGATTAATCAGTGACAGGAATGACCCTGAATTACTAAAACCTCATCACAATTTTAATGTGTCTTTTAGGCGGATAGGAACTGAGTTACACAAATAATCCTGATATTTGTGATCCTTCACCAAACAGCCATTTTGATAGTAGCTGGAAGTGCTTGCACTTAGTTCAATTGCTGCATTGCTAAATTAATTTTTTTTGTAGTCCTCTTCCTTTGAATAACACAGTAAGTAAAAAATCTAACACAAACTTTTCTTAGTTATGACACTTCTATCTTTTAGTTAGGTTGAACTACATATCCTGTCCAGAAATAAAGGTTGTCATAAAGAGGCACCATTGGGCAGGACAAAGACTCCCAAAATAATCAAACTTACAGTGATTTTCTCTTTTGTTATTATTCTACTCTGCAGTTGCCTGATCATAAACTTTTCATCTTCTCAAACCAAAATACTCTTCATCTTAATAAAGTCACAAAAATGTATTTACAACCTCAGATTCTATTGTCTCTCAAATGTTTGTGTGGATGCTTGTTCTTTTTAAAAATAAAAGCGTTTATGCAACAAACTGGTTAGAACAAGTACAGGGGTAGCAGAGCCCCAAGGACTGAAGTCACTAAAAATCCATGGCAAGTGAAATATCACTTGCTGTGGCAAACTTAAACCCAGAACAAAGACATGGCTGCAAGATTCATGAGGAATTTTAGGACCTATGGTGCCCATTCTTGAAAAACCGGCATCATTTAATAACTTTAATATCCACTAGTATCTGGTATATATATTCATACACCAATTGGTGTTTTCCTCCCCAGCTTTACCTCTGGAGACCTAAAAGCAGGGCAAGGCAGGTGATACCCAGCCCCCTGTGGCTGTAGGGTGAATTTACTGCTCCCTCCACCCAGTGCCAGGAGCTGTCACAGGACAAGCCCCAAAAGTCACCAAGAGCTCTATGAGCCCCCAGGGTATTTTTTCCATATGTGCATTGCTGCACAGTTTCTGATCACTTTTCCACTCCCACTGCAGTTTTTTTCTACCTTTCAAGATTTATTGTGATATTCATGACATTTGTTTTATCTTCAGGCCTGAACAGCTGGAATGGAGAGAACCAGCATTTCACAGCTTCAATTTTTTTTCAGGAAAGCCCATCACACCACAGAGCATCAGAATGGCTGAGAAAAAGGAAAGAAAAACACTATTTTCCAGGCCAATTTCACAATTTGAACAGGAAGGGAGCAGGGAAGCCAGTCTTCATCTTGAGATTTTTCTTAATCCACAGTCAAGAAACACATTTCAGTTATTGTTTGAAAGAAATACAGTTGCTCTTGGTATGAATAAGCCCTGCAGGAAAAAACACTGTTTTCCAGTGGATGAAAATTCTTCCTCCAGAACTCCTGGAAACCAGAGACATGAAGATTACATATGTGATGCTTATCTGCATCACAAAAGATAGTTTAGATCTGAATGTGAAAAATGCTTTATGAGACTTTAGGATAAATCCTGTTTATGAAAGTCAGATTTACTTGGGGAATTTTGAATATTTAATTGGATCAATCATAACTTCAGATATGTGTAAGTAGAAATTAGGGAAGCATTTGAAACCACAGTTGCTGTCAAAAAGAATCTACATCTCTCGACTGCAATATATTTTCATCATTCATCTAGATTTAATTTTTTCAATGGCTTCTGGGTTAGAGACAAAGCAAATTATTTCTGAGGGTTATGGCTCAAATCCTCAGAAAACATATGACATATTTCTGCTATTTCACATGCCAAGAAAATGCATTCAAAGCTAGGTGATGATGGAAGAAACACATAGGAAAAAAATCTTTACCTGGACAATTCAGAGACCAAAAGGGAGCAATCCACAAAATTCTCTTGGGTCAAATTCTTTGTTGATGTAAGAAAGGGAAAGCATGTCCACCAATTGTAGCAGGGGAAAAAATAGTCTAACCAAAACAACCCACTAATAAATAAATACAGTTTTACACTGGCCTCAGAACAGCTGCTGAAAGAGAGAGCACTGTGCCCTTTCTCATGTCCTAACAGACAAAAATATATAGCTCTGTTTTACACCATAACTATCCCTATCTAAATATGAAAACAGAGGGGAAGAGGTGAATAAATAGATTTAAAAGTATGTGTCCAGAGAGGCCTGGGGCTTTTATGTGTAGAGATTTATTTACAATCCTTTTTTTTTTATTTATTTTTTTACCAGATGGAGTTATGTCCTCACAGTCTATCCTCAAAAGAGTCAAAGACTCCAACATTTGCATGAAGGCAGCAGAAGAGAACAATATTGATTATAATAAATTGTTTAGTGTCATTAAAGATGAATTTACTCAATTCCTTTTGGAAAGACTTGAATGAGAAATCCCCGATCAGGGAGAGAGACCTTCTCTGTCTCCTCACTTCAGGCAATTCAAAGGAAACCGTAGGAAACTTGTCCTCATCCACTTCTTACTGCAGGACTGAGTCCTGTGTTTCCAGCTTGGCACAGGGGCTCCACTGCCTGACTCCGTGGGCTCTGGCAGCAGATTTTAAGGAACGCCCAGTGGTCTCAGCAGACCCTCCAATTTCCTCCCCACCCTGCACATCCTACCAAGGGTGCACAAAAGTCAATCTCATGGCACCTTCTCTCCGCCAGCCTCTCACAGTACCCACGTTACAGCTCCTTTAAAAACCCCACAACTTTTATGTTAAAAAAGTTGTTCATGTGCCCCATATCCATGTGTGCCTCCAGGCAAATCTTTTTCTGGCTTGTTCAGAAAAAGCACTCTGGAAAATTTGCGACACAGCCGGCAGAGCCTGTGCCCTTTCCTAAATCCTACGTACACTCCAAAGAAGTTCTGCTGATTTAAACAGCAGAGCTTCAGGATCATGACCCCTTTCCTTGTCCTAAAATAAGTTTTCAGAAGCTCCCCTTGTGCCTGACATTTTTTTGATGAAACAAAAAGAGGTTCAAAACCTCCTGCAAATGGCTACGTTCACTCAAAACAACAACAAAAAAATCTACCTCAAGTGAAGTGTTCTTCAGTGTCACTAATGACAGATTAACTGGAGAGCAACAGAGCCACAGGAAGGAGCTGACTTCTGGCTGTGACTCTGTCATGAAAGCTCAGACTCCTCAAAAAGAGACAGGCCACTACACCTATTTCTTTCATAGTGAAAATGTTGTGAACCTCTGTCACAGCTAAACAAAGACAGGAATAAACTTTGCAAAGTAACCCAGAGAAGAGCGGTTCTTCTTTTGTTTTGTCTTGAGAGATACTAATCTAGTATTTAACAGATAGGAACACCTCAGCCTGAGAATTTGTGGATCACAGAAGTGGAAAGCTAAGCAATTATTCCTTATACTTTTTTTTTAGTGGACAGCTAGTTTAACAGCTAGTTTAATTACCTCTGGCCCACATCAGCCCTTTCCTTGTTCTGAGGGATGTATAAACATTGCTTCTTGTCTGACTTGAAAGACTCCAGGCAACCTGAAGCTTAAAGAGCTCTCCTGGGGTGTGTTGAGAACAGCTCCCACTAGACCTAGGGCCATTTACACCCCACCCTTCCCTGGTGCATTCCTGAAACACAGGCCATGAACATGGATAAAAGTAGACTAGGTTCAAGAAGGGGATCCGAAGTTAATTCTGAGAGATGTTTTTGTCAGCCTACAGAGTTGAACAGCTGAAAGATGATTTTCAAAAATGTGGAGCTAAAGCATATAAATTCACATTTTTACTCCTTAAGGAAAGAATTCATTTAACAAAGCTCAGCAAATTTAGAGAAAAGTAATTATTCTCCTGTTCCAGATAGCACTGGATATTTTGAACTGGGAAAGTTTAACAGAGTTGAACATAAAATGTACTGAGCAGGTGGTTTTTATTAAGATTTCTGATGTCATGCATTACTTGGAAGCCACACAAAGCATGCAGGGAACATTGTGAAATGAAGTTAACAGGAGGGTCACACACTCTGTAGCTTCTGTAGGCTGAGCTTGCAGCATGCCAGAGAGGTTTCTTTCCTTCCTCCCAAGTCTCTCCTCCACACTCCCCATCTGTCCAAACCAACTTTTATTATAAATCCTCCTTCCCCCTTCCCTGAGGTGCTGCATCTTCCACATCTCTGTCTCTTCCACTCTCCCAGTTAACATGCAGAGTTTCTCCCTGTTCACTTGCACTGTCCCATCCCACAGCAGAGCCTCCCCTGCTCAGCACCTCCAGGTCTCTGGCACAGCAGGATCCTGCAGGTCGAGTTTACAGAAACTCCTGATCCACTCCACCCCACCCCACCCCTTACTGCCTCCTCAAGGGCCTTGAATTTGCCCCAGTGTTCCTTCTCACCTGGCAGCTGAATCTCCACTTTTTCCCTGGTCCACAGGGGCCATGGACATTTTCATTTTTTGGAGCCCATTTGTCCCAGTAACTGAGGCCTCTTTCCTTGGCTGTGCATGCTCCTGTTTGCTGTTTCTGTCCTTGCTGATGTTTGAGCTTTTGTCTTTTTTGTCTTTGTTTGATGTTTGTCTTTCCCAGGATATTCTCACTACACAAACTACTCCTCCACAGTTTCTCACGTCTCCCATTTGCCCCTCCATTTCCTAACACAACCCATTTGTAGAAGGCAATCTATCAGAAAAACACCACCTTGAACCACTGTGAGAAGAAGGTGGCATTTCTACTCTGCTGTACAGGAACCACAACCACATCTCTGATCCAAAAGCACTTTAACTGTGGCTGTATTAGAGAGAAAGAAGCAGCTTGTCTCCCACATGTCTCCCATTTCCTTTTATAACTTTTCTGTGAAATCAAGGTCTTGGCTATCAAAACCTTTAACTTTCCCTAAAGTTTCAAAAATAAACTTTCCCTAAAGTTTCAAAAGTGCTCGGATGTGATGCTCAGAAGTTTTTGTTTTGCAGACACACAGAGAAATGCCACTGGGTCAAGTCTGTGGCCTCTTGAGCTAAACCAAAAACCAGAACAGAGGTCCTCCTGAAATAACTCCACTCCAGCTGCAGAGTAAAATAGGTCCTACCCATTTCCAAAGCACAGGCAGTGAGGTTTCTGAAAGTGCACTCACAAAAGACATGAAGAAAAATAATGTAGCCTCTATCCCATGATCAAAGCTGACAATTAAGTCCCACTGAATTTTACATACAATTGTTTTCCTGGATCCAAATTCCTGAATCTTTTGTATTTACAGTTCTGTGTAGGTCAGAGCCTGATCCAATCATCTGCAAAGCCTGGGGGTGATGGTTGCTTTTAGGGTTCTTTGCCATCCCATTTCATAGGTGGAGAGCAACTACAAGCTTGTAAACAGACACACACACGTCAACTCAGAACTTCTGGGGATTCTGTCTCACACCATATCTGTCTGCTTCCTTTAATTAACAGCAAGAATGTTCAGAAACAGTAATTCTTTTTTTTTTCCTATATAACAGAAAAGCAAATTATGGCATGATTTAAAATTTTGTTTTGGAGCTTACAAACAAAAAGAAAAAAAATAAACTGGAGCCATGCGCTTCAAAGACTCTTTCTTCTACACAGATTTTTCCAATCTGTTGTTTATAAAGCAAATACTGTCTGTCAAAAGTGACATAGAGCTGTTCTTTGCAGAGAAAAGGCTACTCAGGAGGTCCCTCATCCTATATTACTAAATTCATTGCTTCTAGACAAATACTTTGTGTTTTCTATATTGATTATACTCCATAATGAGGAAGAGATTGCTGCATAGCTGAATGTTAAGCGTGGTTCCAGTTGCACTGAGAAGTATAATTTGTTTTGCACAGTTTCATTTATAATTATTTCTTTCTCTTATTCATACTCAATAGAAAACTTGCAAGTATTTATTCTGTGCTCTGGGTTCATTTGATATTCCTGTAAACAGACAGCAGAAAATATCCCCCTCAAATATGCTGATGATATCTTAAGTGAAAACAAGTCCATGAGAGCAGAATCAATTTTCCAAAGTCCATAGGTGCTCATAGGCCCTCTCAAAGTTAAGAAAATTCAACTTTGGCATTTCTAAATAAAACTGGTGCTAAGAAGATTAGTCAATTATGAAATTATCTAAGACCCTTAAGAACAAGGCCAACATCTCAGTTAGCAAATCTAATGATAACGATGAGAAAAAAAAAATCAACTAGTAACAACCTCTCTGCTTCCAAATATATTTAATATTCCCAATCAGTCATATTCTCAGACAGAAGATACAGTATTCACATAGATGAAAAATACCCCAATCACCCTGGAATTAAAAACATTCTTACTGGCCTTGGAGATGTCTCAATGTGTACATGCAAAAGAAATTAAAATGTATCCTCTATAAAGAGCCTGAGAAGAGCACACACAAGGAGTAAGGGCTAAAGGTACTAAAGCCCTCTTGAAAACTATTCTCTGGAATCTCTCTTAGAAGGCACAAGAATAAAAGCACTTGACATTGACTTTGCACTTTTCCCAATCCTAAAGAAGAGATAAAATAACATCCTCCTGAGATCAGAGGTAAGACAACAGCCCTAAAAATACCATCAGGGTTATAAAAGCTCACATTAAAAGATCAGACTCACCATCTGTATGGCACCTGGGCTGCTACACAGACTACCTGGCCCAAGAAGAGCAAGTAACTCAACTGGAACTTGCCCATGAGCTTGAACAAGAGGGAAATAATGGCATAAAATCCCCCGGACTTCACTGCCTACATCCTGCAAGCACTTCACGAGCAACAGCTGGCCCCAGGTTGCCTGAAGAAAAGCTGAGTTTCCTAAAAGGAGAAAGTAATGGCATCTGGTCAAAATACCAGGTTTCCATTTTCCTGCTGTTAGCAGAGGGTGCTCACCTGTGGAGCCAGAGCCTGGATCAAGGCCAAAGGTTCACTGTGTAGCCAAGGCCACCCTTCTCTCTCAACATTTATTTTCAAAAAATTTTCAAAAAATTCAGTATGTCTTCTGCCATCCTCCCAAAAATAATAAGGCAGTAGAGAGTTGGAAGGGAAAGGGGGAAAGAGAAAGCAAAACCACTCCTCCCCAGAAAACACATCAAATGATCACCCCTCACCTCTCTCCCCTTTCCCTCTGGCAATCATTGTAACTCTCTTTCATGTCACCTGTGTTTTTCCATCTTTACCAATTAACTGCTGAGGCTGCATCAGCTCCAGAACCTGCTCCTTACACCCATCAAAGTCAATACAATGGGATGAGAGATGGCAATTCTAAAACTATAAATCCAATTGTCATTTACTGTGTTCTGAAATTACTGCCCTTACAATACACCTCTTTGCAAATGTTTAGCTTTCAGGCAGCCTGGTTGACCTAATTGTGGCTTTTATCTTTGGTAAGCATGCTTTATCTTCTATATATTTGTGTTCTGGTAAACACTGCATATATATTACAAATTACCCCAATGGTGCATCCTGGAACTAGATTTTTTGGAGTTACTTCATGAAGTATTTCTTTTCCCCAAATGGCATTTGAATATCATAAAAATGCTGGCTATGTAATTAATTTAGTTACATGGTATGTTGCATAAGTGTATGAAGTCCTTGAAAAAGAAATTTGACTGAGAAAATCATATTTTTATGAGGAAAGTGGTAATTTGCTGTTCTAAATTTCCATAAACAAGTATTCAAAAAATCCATAGTTTTAAATAAAAGCTGTATAAAAAGCATCTGTCCTTAAACAGAAACAATTCCATCTGTCAGTAATATAATTTGTATTTCTCAGAATTTTGCCATGACTGTGCAAATAGTAAAGTGTGGCAGCAGACAACAGCACAAGACTCCAGTTTATTGAGTGTTTAGCAGTTTCTCTTAGAAACTGAGCCCTGTATTTCCACTAATAACAGTCTTGGGGTGTGTCTTCAAAAAAAAAAAAACCCCAACCACAAACCAAAACTCAAAACCCCCCATAAAACAGCAAAAAGAGCACAGCAAGATCCTTTCTCAAACTAAGCTGAAGCACAAAAAAGTCAATTTTAATATTCCTCATTTCTTCTGGAAGCACTAGTTGCTATCCTTTCCCTTAAGAGGTCTGCTTTTATGTTTTCCAAGGCTGGGTGGAAAAACATCATCTTTTCTAGGTCACATATTATGTGGTTTCTTATCCAGCAATGTCCTGCTCAGAGATTAGCTAGTTCTCCTTTTGACATCAGGATGCTCAGATGGAATCAGCAGCCATCCCTTATCCTGAATAATTTTACTGTGTAATTATCTGTGTTTAGTTTGGACTGCTTAATATGCACAAGGCCCATAAAAGTGGCAGAGCGTATCAGAATTATTGCACAGACTATTTCATGGCACTTGTTGCCACCTTGCTTTCAATTTATTTAAGCTGTTTAGCAACAATAATAATAACTTTCTATCCTGTGGATGGTAACTGCAATTGGCAATGCATACTCAGCTGAGCTACAGCAGACTCAGTGTAGAAGTTCACTTCTGTCCTCTCCAGCAAGTACAGCTCTGCTCTGGCACCTTGGGGTGCAACTTATCACTGCTCCTTTTGTGTCTGAACTTCAGACTCTGTCCTTTCCCATATCCTGTCCTTGTGCCTCAGTTTTCACACCTCTGTTTACTTCCCATGGTGTCTAACAACTGCACAAGATGGACTCTGAGACATCAAGCAGAAGAGAAACCAAGGAAGAGAGAATCGTGTCCCACTGACCAACCTTCCTGGCCAGTTTCCCTGCTGTTAGTAAATGTCTATTTAGGAGAAAACCCCAGCTACAGAGAACCCATCTAAGTATACTCCTTACCCAAAACATCTCTTGGAGGCAGACCATTAGTCTTTTCCTACTCCTTTGGGGCCAGAGTGTGATCCAGAGTTCTGAAAAGAAGTTTATATTTGTCCCCAGCAATGTGTGCTCTTTCATTCCCAAGGGGGCTTGAATATTTGGACGCATTTTTAAAAGAAGCTATTCAGCCTGTGGCAGGCACCATCAAACTACTCCCAGTGGCACCTCTTTGGGTGCCAGGCTCTTGGTAAATTCAAAAATGCTCAAATGCTGTGATTTTGATAGTAGGATTATCTTGGTGGAGTAGTTTGCAGAACAAAAATTATTAAGAGAGACCAGCCAAAAAAAGCCACAAAATAACCCTGCTACAAAGGCAGCCAGGCAGGGTGTTCTTTCAGCCCCCTGTAGATTTGGCACATATGTGTGTACATTTGCAGTTATTCTGGACAAGTTTTGGAAATGCAGCTAAAGCAAACATTCCAGCTGCCTGGATATGGTATCTGCTCCATGTTGGCATCAGTGCCATGCAGGGACTCCACCATGTGATGCAGTCCCAAGACTTGATACTTTGGGAGAAAATATCAATATAGTCCCATTAAAATAAGTTTCTGTGTTATATCCTTCTAAATAGGGAAAAAAATCATTAAAATTTGCTTTCATTTGGAACACTCTGGAAGGCAGAACTTCCATCCCAATATCTCCAGGCTTTAAAAACAGAACACTAAATTATATTCTCAAGTCCCAAAATAAATAAAATTTTCTGTGCAAGAAAAAAATGTACATTTTTACATGGTCCACATATTAGATGGCATAACATCTCTAAGCATTCAGTTCACCAAACATCAGCTCACTGGAGTTAATACTGTCCAATACCTTGTACCCAATATAAAGGTGATACCATAATTTGCTTGATTTTTTTTTATGAATTATTTTAAGATTCTGATTATCAGCACCCAACAACTACTATCATAGTCTTCACTAGAATTCACTTTTAGTATATCTTCTTACATAGAACTACACATCTTTGAATCCTTATCCAGGGCCCTTTGTAATGTGTCCTGATCTAGCAGCTTGGTTCTGACCCGGAATTCCTTTCTTGGGATTTTTTGGACCCCACTGATCTTTTTGATAGATTTGTTGAGTTTTGATTGTTTTAATAAGAAATGCCATCGAAACCAGCCTTATCTGAAGCTCTCAGTTCCCAAGAGCACCCTGCAAACCAGCTAGGTCTAACCAAAAGCTCTTCAGGCCTTCAACTCAGCTGAGCCCCAGGCAGTAATTAGTCACATTAACAGCTTCTAGGTCTTAACTCTACCTGGGGTTTCAGATGTATTCTATTAGCTTGTTACAAATTAATTTTAAGAGATGCCATGTGGCTTTATGGCATTAGTAGTCCAAAGCATGTCACAGAACAACTAAGTGGCTAAAGATTAAACTTTAACAGGTGGGAACTGAACTGCAGTGCCCTTGTGTTTAATCACTTTTGTAACAAGACTTGTGGGAAACAAACCCACACAGAGATTTGTTGTTACTCCATAAAATTTAAAATAAAACCAGAGAGAACTTAAAATGAAAATGCTGTTCATAAAACCAGTAAATTTACAAGAAATCTTACTACTTCTCCAAAGAGGATGAATTTTCTGTGAAACATTATTATCTGGAAATAATATCAATTTAGCAAGCTAATAATTCAACACAGCATAGTTAAAAATCTCTCAGTGAAAATCTTACTAGAAATAGTCCATCACATTGTTTGTCAGCTACTCTGATACCCTCAGATATTTTTTCTGACGTCCTTCCCCCTCTAGCAGATCACTTCATTTTCTTGAGCAGGAGCTGGTTATTCCTTCTCATTATTTTCCCAGGAAGCTAGACTGGTAGATGTCCATGCTCTGCCCTTTACACTCTATTATTCTGCAATGCCACAAAGCTGAGCTGGAAGGATTCCATTTGCAGAGAAATCACTCACCTGCCAAGCAAGTGAGAACTCCCATCTGTTCCACACCGTGATTCTGTTGCAATTTACCAACATCTTGAGATGGCAACAAAATGCTTTGATCTCATATTTTACTTAGTCAAATTACCATGAGAAATATGTATCAGCTGTATCACCCTAAGTGAAACAACAACAACAAAGAAAACTGAAATTAAATTTCTCTGGTGACAGCATAGCTGAAATTCATCTGAGAGTTCCAAGCCCTGGCACATACCTAACAGCAACACTGTAATTGCTGTCAACATTAGGTAAAACCTTTGTTAAAGATGGAATAGTTTACTGGCAGTAGTTGTCATCTAGGCATTTTTAGCTGTAATGCACAGAGGAAACATTTGTTTTTAAGAATTCTCTGTAGTCTAAGGTTAAAAATACCATGGTTATAAAAATCCTATGTGTAAAATATATTCTTTAAAGATCAAAAACCCAAAGCGACAGATATCACATAAAATGGAAAGGAATTCTTAATTTCTAAACTAAAGGCACACTGTGCACTATTGGTATCAGAATAGTAAGAAAAATGCCCAAGTCCTGGAATACAGAGGTTTAGATCACCATATGCTAGGAACAAAAGGCTGTTTAACATGCCCTCCTTGACTCAAATAAGAATAAATATATGCAAAATGTAGCAAATGCTACAGAGAAACTGCTCTTTACTGGAAAGCATCATGTATTCATTTTAAAGGTATTAAAAACCAGAAGGCTAAGCAAAATACAACCACACTCAGTACTGCACTAGTGATTACTGCTGCCCCCAAGCAGCAGTAATGCTGACCATGCCTCACATCAAATGTATATAACCACAGGGCATTTTCAACTCCCAAGAAAATGTCTCAGTAGTAAATTTTCTGAAATGTTTTGAAAAGTTACTGTAATTCCACATCCTTAAACAAACAAACAAACAAAAAATTGAAAATAAAATAAAATAAAAAAATCCTTGGTTGTGAGTTTTACTCTCAGAATTTGGCACCCATATCTAAGTGAAATGAACTCAGACTCCAGCAGAATAACTTGCTTACCAAGTAGTCATTTGGATTTGAAATATCTGCAGCCTAATATTGAGTGCTAAATAGTGATGATCAAAAGAAAGTAATATATCAGGGGCTTTCAACACATGAAGGTTGGCATGGTCACCCTACTTCACTCCCTAGCATTCCTCCTGGTCAGTGAGCTTAAGAGGAACATTGAAGCCATCTGACACTTAGCTGAGGGAGGTTATGAACTAGTGCAAACAATAAGAAACATTTACTAAAATAATGGGGGCTTAATAAAGGTACAGGTAAAAATTCTGCTGGCTCTATCACTGTGACAAAGGCTCAGTAATTTTGTGATACTGACTTTTTTTCAGGAAAGAGCAGGTCTGTGTTGTGTTGAGCACTGCAGACGTATGGAATAAGGCGCTGCTGGCTGAACGTTTACAATTTAAAAGGGTGTTATATCTTGGTAGCTCATATTTGGCTGAACTTTGAAAGCCTCATTCCTCATGCCTGAAGTAAGGGCCCTGTGATTCAAGCCTCTCTTTCTCCCTCACCAATGGGGATGGACACAGGAATCCATGAGGAACATAAGGGAGGATGGAAAGGCCATAAAGGCCTGCTGGTGTTGTTCTGTCCCTCACTGGCACAGGAAGCCTCCAACCTCTAAAAGGTTGAAAATTGAGTTTCCACAGGCTGTGCAGTGACTGATGCACAGGGAACAGCAGATACATGACCAGAGAGGCAATACTTTACAGCAAGCTCTCCTTCCAGTTGAAGGGATAAGCAAAACAAGATCTCCACGATTTCCATTCCAAATTTGCTCTTAACTCTGAGAAGGAAGCTCTGCTCAACAGCAAAGGCCATGCTGACTAAATGAATGATCAATGCTAAAATACTCCTCTTCTCTCTCAGCATGTATGGATTTCATAGGTTTTTGAAGATGTTCCCCTGTCATACACAATCACCCATGAAAAGGAGACAGGGTGATTTTCTGCCTGGCGTTTTTAAAGGAACTAAAAAACCCCCAACAAATTACTTAAGAAAATAACTGATAATGTGTTTTAACAGTTTATATTGATGTGTACGTGTTTTCCTTTAGTGAACTGTTGGGTTTGGCTGCACTCTTTGACCATTAAGAAGGTAGTTATTACACCAATTTTGTGACTATAATTTAATAAGAGGTGGTTGCTTTAAAATTTTAACTTCAAGCACGTAAATCTCTAAGGCAGGCAGAGAAACAAATTTATTGCAACTTGAAGAATGTTATGGGAGTAGTGCATATTGTTTACAGCTGCCAAAGCAGTTCTTAGTTCATGGAACTTTGTTTGCAACCCCTGCAATTTCTGACAAATTTGTGTCAGGAATCTGATTCTAAACAAAGGCTGCAAAATAATAATTAAAATTATAAATAAGTCTAATTAAGGCCATTAGAAATAATATGGAACAGGTGTCCACATATACAATAATAAGATCATTCTGGCATATGGAAGGGATAAAGGCATTACATGGAATAACAGATTATCAGGCTAAGCTCTGTGTACAGGAAGACAAGCACAATATGTGTTTCAGCAAGTGCATACATGAAAACTATACACCCCATCTTGGATAACAACTCCAAACTCACCTTTTGTTTTGGAAACATCTTATATTTCATATTGTTTGAATAAATGCATTGAAATTAGTTACCAACAGGTTCCTTCTGGAAGGCATCAAGCAGTTTTTCCCACAAAGGCAGAGTTTGGATTGTTGTTCTGGAATAGATGTGCTATAAGAACGTGCTTGCAATATAAACACTTCCATGATATTTACGGCTGAAGCTCTGAAATCCTCTTAAATCAATTCAGAATGCTGCTGTGAGATAGCATAGCAATTCTTTTGTGAGCATATATACAGAAGTAGGTTAAAGGAGTTATTTTGATTCAAAAAAAAAAGAAAAATAAGAAAAAATAAGGGGGGAAGAAAGCACTTGAAAAGATCCTGAGAGTAAAAATATTGAGACTTCACTAGTTGAAATTAGCTCAAAAAGTCCTGAACTTTCTTGAGAAACCTCTAGGGAATGTGCTTGCCAAAATCAAAGACTGAACAAGGAAACTAAGGGCACACTAATGAAAAGAATAGGTGATTCAGTGACAGTGGACAGATAAAATATACTTGCATTCTCCTTGCATTCTCTTCCCTGGTCTCCCAACAAGAACTTCTGGATTTGAGGAGGAGATTTGGTTGGACAATTAAACCCCAATATGCAAATGGACCAAAACTTATAAAAACGTAAGACCTCACGACTGATTGTCCATTTTCATGACCATTTTGAATCCACCTTGGGTGTAGCCCTGGTCAGGCTCTTGTCCTGCTCAAGGTGTACCCTAAAGGACTTTCAATAAATATCTACTTTGTTCTCTGGCTCTGTCCAGTCTCTGTTTTGGGTCAGCCTTCCTAAGGCATCAGTGGAAGCTTAAAAGTGGTCAGAGCATTAAAAAAAAATTATTTATTCAGTCACTGGCCAGGAACTGTGTGTGTGAGCTACTCAACAATTGCCCAGGAGGCAGCAAGATGTGCATCACGTGCAGGAGTGGTGTTACAAAATGTTAAAGATGCAAAGTCAAACACTGAAGTATTAGGAAAAGCAGCAGAGTTTGTGTGAGTTCCTTGGAGCATGTTTGTGCTTGTGTAGTCCTACAAACAGGCATCTAAAGGATGAAACATCAGGGGAAAAAAAAAAAGAAAGAAAAACTGGCCCCATACTATTTGTCAGTAGTTTATTGTTTTTGTTATCTGAGGTGTGTGAGAGGAAAAGTTCTGTTTTTCAGGTGGAGTTAAGAATTAGCATTGATGAAGAAAACAAATGGGTAAACTGTGTGGGAGGCTGCGCTTAAACATAGCTGTTGCTTCGATAAATTAGAGTGGGTTTTAGTGGTTTTTTGCTATGCAGGTGGACAGTATCTTTTCAGATAATTTTAAATTAAAAGAGAAAAAAAATTATTTCCATTTCGTGTTTACGTATAACATAGATGTGGAACACACAGCATTCTACCATCTGTAACATAGACTTTCTGAATTCTATTGCCTTGTTTATTCCTACTTGAGTCCTAAGGATTTTCTTTGAAAGCCACTTGCTTAACCTGAAGAAGAAACTTTCCCATTTTAGAATCTCCATTTAAGCATCACATTTTGTGAAGGCAGAATTTCAATTTGACTTAGAGAGCCGTTTGAATAGATTTTGATTTGCTTTTCTTTCCTGGTGATTTCACCAGCAATATTCTGTGTCACAGCCAACAATCAGAAAACCACTCTCCAGCTGAGAGAGAGGCACAGAGAGAAGTTCAGTCCAAAAAACTGAACTATGGAAAAACCATTGCACGAAGTGTGTATCAATCACAGTCTGAAGTGGGGTACATCTGTACCAACACACATCTATATTTGAGACACTCACCTAGCCTTTCAAGTGGAAGGTTTTTCCAAAGGTGTGATTCATTCCACCCTTAAATATGTGTCTAAAATGGATCAAATGTGGCAGTCCTAGTACTAAGGGTCTTCTTCTCTTTCTTCCTTTACTATAAAAGGAATCAGAATATGAGCTCAAAAACAAATACTGTGGCCATGGGATCTCTATGATGTTAGTTCCAAGCAAAATATTTTGGATCTAAGAAATAACAATTAACTGGTTTGATCTCTAAAACTTCTGCCAAAAATTTACCCATCTTGTTAGATGAATCCAAATGCTCTGTCTGTGTCACTGCCTTCTGGAACTGGGTCACTTTCCTTCCTCAGAACCACGGTAATTTTTTCACCTGTCTTTCAACTCTGAGAACTCACCTTGCTAAGGAAGATCTCATCTGTGGGAGCTTTGCATTTCTGTCTTCATTGTACAAAATAGCAAAGCAGAAAAATCTAGAAACAGTTCAATGCTCAGTCAGGTAGGCGTTGTTTCAGGAACAGACCTGAGCCACAGATTTAGGGTCTGAGTTTTGTCAGAGGTTCTGGGTGTTGCAGAGAGTTTAGCCCATGATCTTTGCCAGATCCTCACTGGGAAACAATGCTCTGGTTGCTGTGCCTCAGCCCTGAGGCTGCAGGAGTGAATGCTTTCACTTCATTCTATGCCAGTGGGAAACCCATGACATTCAAGCTTGTTCATGCTGATTCCTCTTATCATCTCACTGCAAAAGGATAGGGTACCCAAAATCTCCTGTCATCTTTCTTGGTCCTTCTGAACGTTCAGTGGGCACTGTTGGAGAGGTTTGTCCAGTTCTCCAGGTATTCTCTGAACTATCAGTTACAACTGCTGCATGGCAGACAGGAAACTACTGCCACCTCCTTACATGTCCAAATGACATCCCTGTCAGCATCTTTTAAAAACTGTTGTGGTTCAGGGAGGCCACTTGGCCCCAGATTTGTGGACATATTTTGCACGTGACTTGCAAGGCCAAGGACAGAAACAAGCATTGGCACATCCAAAGAAGACACAGACTTGTTATTCTACTCTTTTTCAGCAAGCAACCATGTTTGTCTCCTCTTATCCACCCTTAAAATTGTCAACAGCACAATGTTGGACCCAGAGCTTGAAGATCACAACAGATTTATTGTGTCATCTCTGTGCCAGCTCAACAGTATGGAAGCAGCAGTCCCAAGTTACAAGACACCTCTAAAATTCCTTTTAATAATCAGAGTGCCATTAGCACTGCTAAATTTTGGTCTGCTTTACATAATAAGTGCATCCTCCCCAGAGGGAAATCAAAGGTTTAGTGTGATAATAAACCCAAAGCTTAGAGAAATTCCATTTGGAAGCTATCAAAGCACTTTACACTGGGAGAATATTGTTCTTATTCAGCAGTTTAGAAAAATGAAAATAAGGGAAAACTAGTTTTCAAAGTAGTACTGCAGCTGGGGGCTATAATAGACCTACCACCAGCTGAAGTGAGGGCCTCAGTCTGCTGCTGAATGTATCCTTAGCTTCACATCCCAGTCCTGAACAAATAATATCAGCACTGGACCTGATTCTGCTGCCATGCCATAAGATGCCCAGTTAATCTTTAGTTTTATGTCAGAATTCTGTGGAGTTTCTGTTTTCTAAAAGCCAGCTGAGTTACCCAACAGAGCATGATCATTTTGCAACATTTCGCTTTGACACTCAAAGGTCTGTTCCTGCTTTGTGAGATCTCATTCCTACTGTCAGGATAAGGAATACTGCAAATGACAAATATTCACAGGAGGTAATCAATGGAGTCAGGAACAGGAAGACAGAAGAGTGGCATTAGGCAAGGTGTTAGACAGGAGAGCATAATGTAAAGTTGTGTCAAATTAAAAAGACATCACTTATTTGGAGGTTTTACTCAGAAGCATCTTGTTGCACTCATGGGAAGAGAATATTCCCTTGGGAACAACAGTGTTCTGTTCTTCAGCTGCAACAGCAGAGTTGCTTTCATTTAACTATCAGTCAAAATAGTCTAGTAAAAGATAGAAAGAAACAGCTGCTCAGTAAAAATCCAGGTGGGAAATGGAGGCAATGTAAGCAGGGATAGGAAGCTCAAATTGAGGCATTGAGATCCGTGGTAAGAAAGCTGAATAAGTAACAGGATTTTCAGAAATTTGTGCCACCCCACTGTTCATGGACTGAACAGGATTTCCAATTCCCTCTCCTGTGGGCTGATCATCCCTGTTGCTGCAAGACATTCATGTCTTTGCCACATTGACTGTCTGTACCTGCTGGAGGGGAGCCAGCCCCGTGCCAAAGTAGGGCAGGGATGTTAGTGCAGTCATGGGTACCAGCTAATGAACATTCTGGCCTGCACAGCAACACACCAGCTTAGCTAAATGGCCCCTGGGACAGCCTGTGTCTGGGTAGCTCACACTGTGAGTAAAAGGAATGCAGGACTGCCTGCAAGCATCCAAGGGGAATATGGCTCCAAGTACATTGGTGTGCTATGGAGACTTCATGCCTGGCACCTTTTCCAGTGGGATGTCCTGGGATGCATGAACCTTGAACCCCCAAAAAGTGGATCCAATCCTGCTCCTCAGGCCATTGGTTGCTTAGGTATATCCCCTTGGAGACCACCTATACCTTGTCCTAGAGGGCTGTAAATCTCTAGTTAGATTTTTAAGGGACAGTATGACAGATTAACAGAGAGCATTGCTCTCATTTCTTAGCCACAGACAGTACATTCTCAAAAATTACACCAGAACTGCAGACCCAAGAGAGCTGCCAAAGTCCTGAACTCATTCTTTGCCAGTCACCAAGCCTGATTAACAAACCTTCCCATTTATCCTCACAGAGTTCTTTTTTTTCCCCCTGCTGCATTTAACAAGACTCGAGCTTCCCAGAAAGGCTGTCAAAAATGTAAAAAGTGACACAGAAACTTATAAACAGTCACCACAGGCAAGAAACACTTGGACATATCCAGTGCCAGGCTGGGTCACTGTGCAAAAGCTGCAGTATGTGCAAGCAACTGTGCTCCAGGGAAAACACCTTTCTCTTTTCTTTCAGAGGAGGAGCTGTGCCTCAGAGCTACCAGGGAAACTGCCCACCACAGCCAAAGTTAATCAGATTTTGGGTTGTGATAGAACCTTTTACTTCCCTTCCCTTTCAAAGGAAGCATGAAACCACGAGGTTGTGTTTATGTCTGGGGACCATCAGAAGGGATCAGGAGGAGACCACACTCTTGGAAGTGCTTCCATCACCCTCCCTGCTCTGGGCTTTGCAGGGGATAGGAAAAGGTCTGGACTCAAACCAGCACTCTAAAATTCAATATTGCTCAACACCAGCAACAGGTCTATAGATGGATACTTTCACTGGCCACAAAGCTTCATTTCTGGGAACAAAATATGTAATACCCTCTATAAAGCGTGACATTTGTACATTATGTAAAATTCCTGTATTTACAGGGTTCCTATGCAGCATGGGGCTGCATAAACCATTCCTTGTTTTGCTAAGGATATTATTACACTATGTACACAGCACAGTAGGGCTGAAGGTAGTTCAAAACTACTGTGTATGGTTTCTTTTTTCCTTCCTGACCTAAAAATCTATATAAATTGTACTTAGGTTAATCAAAAACACCTGTAAATGATCAGCTCCCCTCCTTAGGCAGATAATTAATTACGTCCTTTTTTCCTTGAGAAAAAAAAAATGTTGTCTATTGTTTCTTTGCTTGGTTTGGAATTTGTTCCCTTGAAATGATCTAAGGCACAATATTTGTTCAGGTTAGTTATGCAGTAAGGGAGTCCAAGCTGCTAATCAAAATAAAAAGCAAAAGGGTTATGGAGTTTGCATCCTGAAATGGATAGAGGAAAGTATTTTCTTTCTGATTTTTCCAGAGGATTTTTTGGTAAAGGAGAGATTGTGAGGGGAAGAACATTTGATATTGGGTTTGATTTAAAGACAGTGCACTTCTCTGAGGATTTTTTTAGGGTTACATTATTCTTTTGAATATCTTATAATTTGAAGTTTCAAAGCCAATGCCCAGGGAAACAGAAGCTGAAAGCTGTTCATGTGCAGAGTTTCCATATTGTAAATGTCCTTTACAGCAAAGATTAACACCTCTTCTATTGTGTTGATCCATGAGAAAAAAATTGTAGTTTTATTTTACTGGCAAAATAGCATGGTAAAATATCTTGGATTCAGGACTTTGTATTTTATTTGATGGTGCCACTTTTTCTGATTTAATCGAGATATTTAGTGGACACTGAGTCCAATGCCTGCACACTGAAGGTTTTACAGTAACGTGTGTCAGCAATGGCCATAATTGCTTGAAGCACTGGGTGATAGAAAAGGTTTTAGGGACATGTCATTTCTCATTAAAATGTCTGTCTTGGACATACAGGTTCATTCCTCATGTTAATACTTACAGTATGTTAGGCACCACTCACACAGAATTAAACAAAATAGAAAAGAAGTTATTCAACATCCCAATGAGTTCAGAAGGGCAACAAACAGGTGAAAAGTGAACTTCAGACAGGAGTTGGCTTTCAGGAATGACTTGGCACTCTTCTAAAACATTTTATTAAAAATATATTCTTCCACTTACTGTGGGATAACTGCACCAGGCAGCACTGTGTGAAGAAATATTATTTTCTTTTATTTTTCTTTTAAGAGAAGCCAGTTATAGAAAGGGAGGCAATATATCCTTACACACCTTATTTCCCTAAAAAATCTCCATACCATCACTGCTACAAAAACACTGGAGATATTGTTTTAAGTGAAACACTGGTGTGCTAAAATATTAAATAAAGTTATTATGAGCTTTTGGAACTGGACACTGAAACTTTTACACGACAACCAGAAAACTCTTCCTCAAAAACTGAATGAGAAATATTATGGCATTCCAGACTCTTGGAATAGAAAACAAAGAAGGGGCTTAGAATTGCCAGGAAATAATGAGTCAAGAAAGAGATTTTAGAGAAACTTCTGGCTTGTGAAAAATCATCTGGGGGAAAAAAAAAAAAAAAAGAGATTACAAAACCTGGATCAGTTTTTCTGAAGAACTAATGGGCTGTAAGGTAGCTACCACATAAAAGTCTGTAAAAGCTGAGTTAAGGACAGATTGTACTGAAGTAAAAGAAATCTTTCTAAAATACCTAAGTATTTCCACAGCACATAATCTCAAAAAAATCCAGTGAATTAAATGGCTTTAGTAATGGTATAAACCAAGTCTGGTAAATAACACTCAATAAACATCCTGAAGATTTTTTTTTTTCTTAAGCTCTGGTACACTTTAAGCATGTTAGTCTGTGAATCAACATCATCACTGCAGAGGATCTGAGCCTCCTTTTCATCACGGCTCAGAAGGGATTCAGTGTGAGACCAAACATCTTTGAGTTGCAGAGGCCTCAGCCCCAGCCACCTTCCTCACTTAACTCAAACATCTGCTGCATTTCTACACTACGTGTTTCTACGAGTTCACAGAGAGGGACTCACTTTTAAACATCACCTTTACAACTTCTGTACATCCTTCTGTCTCTTCAGTCAACACTGAGCAGTATGCACCATTATCAAACATTTAATATCTCCTGCTATTTGCATCCCAAAAACCCATAAAAAAGCTCTGGAGATCCCATTACCACATATAGTTCTTCCAAAGACCTTCGTGCTTAGCCTGTTAGGAAGAGTGACAATATTCACTTGAGCAGCTGTTCAACATTCCTTTAACCTACACGACACATGTTGAACAACGCTCTCTACAAATGTATTCCCATTAGTCTGGTATTCCTAACAACATCCTCCCCCTTCACACAGCCTGCTCCAACTTCATCTAAGCTCCTTCTAATTCTCATCTCTTATGTTACAACTACGATATAGTTGACGAGCAGAGCAGTGGGTGTCCAAGCCAGAATTCATTACAGTCTGTTGAGTTCTTGCACTGGCTGGACTTTGGACTGCATGCTTCAATTCTCCGTTCTTTACAATTAAGAAGTTAATTAAATAATCCTAAACACAAACAACATCTGTATCCGGGCAACACATGAGCTGACATTAGTTAGTACGTCCCACACATGACTTGTAAAACGTGCTCTTTATTTGCCTGCTGCAGGACAATTAGTGAGCATGTCTGAGAATGCCAGATGAAAGCTCAGTAATCTGAGACGGAGAGCATGAGAGAGGAAATTGGTGGCTAACCAAATAACCATCATCATGTTTTTTAATGCTCCGTGATCGGCTTGTATTTAGGTCTCGCAACAGAAATTCTCTTGTTGAGCTTAACAGCACGTGTCAAACCTGAAATTAGAACAAGGGACAAGAATTATACAGGCTGAAATAATAATGATTTCCGCTTACTCTGAAAAGCGAGAGTTGGAGCTAATGCCACATCATGGTATGTTCTACAGTAGAAGTCAACCCAGAGAAGAAAAGAATTTAACCTTATAGGACATCTGACTTCCTGCCTCTCTAGGGTTTCTTATGCTCATCACTCTGGTATGTGACTTCACAAAAGTCACTGGAACAAAAAGCATTCCCTGTTTTGAAGATCATAAAAGCCTTGATGGACTATACACGGGTAATTCCAGGTTGTTATTAAAACCAGCTTTTTTAAAATAAAGAAAAAAAATTACTACAATCCCTTACTGTCCTGATGGAGATGGTGTTCTGTACTATTTCCTGCAAAAGAAAGTAGGAAATATTTCTTGTTCTTAGAGTCGAACAATTACAGAATGGTGACAACAAAAACAGTAAGGGATTGAGTTCGAAATGCAAGCATGGAAACTTTTCTGTCATATAAAAAGAAAATCTTTATTAGTGTCTTAAGAACCGTGTCTCTGATCTAAATAGTCTTATTCCTTCATAAGTAGTTACAAACACTGAGAGCCACCCTCATAGTTATTCACAAAAAGTCTGAATGCTCCTTGCTAAAAAAACAGTGGGCCATCTACTTAAAAAAAATGACAAAAAAAAACCCCCAAAGCAGGCAGCATACAAGACAATCTAAAGCACTATAAATTGTCTCTCAAAGAAACCAGCAAGTCATAAGATGCAGAGCAGTAGCTGAAAAGTGGACAAGAGCCAGCAAAGAGATGGAAGATAAAGAGTGGTATTTCAGCAAATAATACTCGCCAGCCAAAACAGAACAATTATGTACAGAGCTGACGTGAAAGAGCTGTTTTAAAAATGCTGCCAGTTTATATGAAAGAAAAAGATGTAATAAAGTTCTTTCCCGGTGGCTCTGCTCTAAGTCAATGTTGCACACAAAACTAAGATTTTTTTTTGAGCATGTTCACATATGTACTTCATATTTTACACATCTATAAGGGTACAGAATCACCAACTAACTTGTTAATATTTCTCTACTTAATATTTCATGTTAATTTGAAATATTTCAATCTCTTACACAAAGGATGTGTTTATAAAAACTCCTGGAAGTGAAGTGAATCTTGTGACAACTTTGCAGCTGATACACAATACAGATAGAAAGAGCAGTTTCTTAGTACAGAGTTATTTCCAGGTGCCACACAAACCAAAAATTACATTACTTAAAAAAAAAAAACCCTGGTGCTGCAACATAAAAAATAGTCTAATTCTCATGAAAGCTTACAAATTGCAGTAAACCAGTTTTAGTATATACATTAAACTGAGGGCAAAGAGACCCCCATGAAAGGTAATAGTTGTGATAAATAATCCATAAGTTAGCTACAAAATAGTAAAACTACTGAAATTCATGTCAACGAGAAAAACACAGCATAAACTGTTCAATACAAGTAAACCAGAACCATCTCTAAATAGAAGGGTGCAGTTGCCAGAAAATTCTCCTCTCTCATTTTTTGTGTTTTCTCCCAGTTGGTAGAAAAGAAAGAGAAGGAGAATCACTGTTGGGAGATTTTTACTGATGTTTCTCCATGAATTGACCTTTGAACCATGTCAAGCAATCCAATACACCTAAACTTGCTTATTCCACCAGGAACAGAAATATATTGCTTGATAGCAGTTCCATGGCCTGTAGGAGTCCTGAGAAACATCTGCAGTGAGCATTAATTGGCACCAGACCAGAAATCTGCACTGTCAGCTTATGGCAGTGCTGAACCCAATTAAACACAAGTTGCTGAGATGAACACAAAAACACTCTGTAGACTTCCTGGGGGGGGAAATAAATTTATCATATTTTGCTGACATAGGATCACCTCAAAGCATAAGACAAACATTATCAATTCTCAGCCAGATAAATATGTTCTTGTTTGACCTTATCTGGCTAAGCCAATAGTCTTTAAGCAAGAGTAATTCTTTTATTGATGAAAATTAAGATTTAAGCTAGAGTGGTGCAAGGAGGTCCTGCTGTGGCCCTCTGGTTGAGTGCAGGACGTGCCTCCTGGCTCCCATGTTAGACGTGAAGCCAAACTGCAATCTTGGGATCCAAATGTGAGACCATTTGGATCCACCTCACTGTTTTTAAGCTCTCTACCAAATTATTTCCATCAACAAAGGTCAGTTTGGCTACAGAATTTTATTGCAAAGTTATTTTAATTCCTTAACTCGTGTCTATTCACATCGCCACTTCTTTTCCACACCTCTACTTATGCCTGGGGAGGTGGAATTAAGTACAGTAAATTAAACATGGAAGTTTAAGTCAAGTTCTTACTTTTTTAAAAAGCTCTTCTACGTGCTCCCAGTATCCGACAACCACTTTTTTTTGAGTGTTATAGAAAATGTATTTCTAGTCATTGGTTCATTTGCATGTTTGTTGAGCAGCTTGGTCTAGTGTAAAGTCTCCCTGCCTTCCACAGGGGTGTTGGAACCAGATGATCTTTAAGGTCCCTTCTAATCCAAACCATTCTATGAGTCTATGATTTAAATAATGTAGATAAATAAATAGATCAAGCCCTTAGTGTGATTTTTCATAGTATGTTGTATTTTTCCCACACTGGAACAATGAATCAGATTTTGTGTTTGCTTTATAGACATAAGCTTTTTATAAAAACTCGGCTTGTTTATCCACTGAGAATCCAAACACAGCTTACTGTAAATACTTAAAGCAGTCTTGATTACTAAGCAGAAACTAAACATGCAAACAAAAACCTCCCCTTGTTGTTCAAGGGAGGTTTAGCTAGTGCCTAAATAGGTAAACCAGAGCTTCTCATCAGGCAAGTGAAAAGGTTTTAACTTGTCCCCAGTCAGAACCATACTTTGTTACAAGACGCTTTAAAAAAACCCCCACCAAATTCAATAAGGAAGTATTAATATATTTTATATCTTTTTTTTCTTGCATTGATTGTCAAAACGACAACTGCTTAGACCTCGGTCACTTCAGGAAAGAGTTGCTTTTCCTGGTTTATTTTGCCAGTTTAGTTTTATCATGGAGCAAAGGCATGGACACAGAAAGAGCTGCTCAGTCTCTACAGCATGCTAAATGTTAACCTTACAATCTTAGCTTCACACTAATAGAAAACAAGAATAAATCTGTTAAACCTGTCAGGTTTACAATCTGGAAACATTAATCGTTGATACGGAGCATAGAGCGTTTTATTGGGAATGAATTGCACTTGAGGAATGCAAGACATCTCTGATCCTGGAAAAAAAACCCTTCTTAGAACAGAGGCACAGAGGAACTTTTAAATGAGCAAGATAAAAAACACTTTTAAAAAAATAAAGTCAAATAAAAAAGGAAATTTTCCCATTATCTTAGTTTAGAGCCAGTGTTTGATTCAGAGCCAGTAGACAATTTGTCCTTGATCTCACTGTAAAAGCAGAGTCAGCTCTCCTGTGTTGGAGTCTGGAGTTGCATGCCTCCTCCCTCTTGCATAGTTTTATATCCATGTTTCTGGGGACGTTTTCTGGCTTTTCAGATCCCTGTTCTGGATTTTGACTGGTAAAGACAAGTCATCACTGCATTCTCTTAAACACCACTTCTTTTTGGCTAATTCTTCTGTAAACTGTAAAAAGAACTGAAATAACCTCCAAGCTTGCACACCCTTCACTGACAGTTCCTCTAATTGATGCTCATGGGCTGCATGGCTTAACCAATTTGTGCCCAGAGGATTGCTGGCCCAAATCAAGCTGTATTCTCAGCTTTTTAAGGTTTGTCTCAGGACACCCTGAAAGCAATTCTCACTACTCCAGCAGTGATGGTTTCCACAATCACAAACAGACAAAATTAGTGTTGGGTAAGTTTTCAAACACTTCAGTGGTTATACAGCCTATACTGTATTTAAAAAAGAAAGTGCTTCAGTCACTGGGGAGCTCTTGCCTTGCTGGAAGGCAGTGGGGCATGAACTCATATATCACTGGAGGAGCATTATTTTTTTCACTGTGTTAACTCACCTATATAAAGCAGAGAGAATTCACCTCAGTCATCCCTATAGAAGATCCATCCTTTCTACCACTGCCTTTTCTCTGATGGCATAACTACCCACATTGCTGCCACATTAGCTGGAGAAACTACCCAGTTCTAGTATTATTTCTTGTGATAATATTTATGCTGCTTTAACAAGGTTCTCTGCTTTTGCCCACAATTTTGTATGTACCCCAGAGGGAGCACGAGTGGGAAAGTCAGTGGTGTACAACTCAGGGTGCGCTGGATTAGAGCTCTGTATTCCCTTGGAATCAAACCAACTCCAAAGTTAAACTACGTGATTTCTGCAGAAGTTCAGAGCAGTACAGGCACCATTGCAGGCTGCTTGGCAGGGCAGCAAGCAGCCTTTTGCAGCCCTGTACATTCCTGGGAATATGTTCTTTCTAAAAGGCTGGTAGAGTCTTAGTCCTCCTTTTCAAGTCTGAGTGGGGCTCCTGGATCAGAAGTGCCGGGCCTTCATAAAGCAGATGGAAATACAAGAAATTATTTGAATCATTACAGGATCCCATCAAGATGAGATATAATTGCAGGCTTTTTGCTGGCCCGACTCAGACATACATGAAAAGGTAGGATGCAGGCAGGGGAAGGAGAGGAAAGCAAGGCAGGGGAGGGAATGAGCATATGCACAGAAGTGGTGCATGAGAAAACATTGCCAAGGCCAGCAGGGCAAATGTCCCCAGTGTGCTAAAAACATTCAGTGCTGTGCTCTCTTCCTGACCTCTTTGGCTGTGTGCTCTGTCTATTCCAGTAAACAGAGTAAGGCCAGGACACAGGCTGAGAGCTGGGCCACAGTCATCTTTACCTCCTTGCTCTTGGCATGTTCCCTGGCACAGTTCTGGCTCCCTCGAAGGCTTACCCTCCCAGCCAGGGCTTGGCCCTGGTTCAGGGGAAAGCTCATGCTCGTGGTCACAGCCTGCAGGCAGCCACCTTGTCTGGGGCAGCCTGAGCACTGGCACGTGAGGAGGGAGGAGAGCTGATGTGAACAGAATAATGGCCAGGGAGTACCTGCTACAGGTACAGCCATTACTAAAGCTGGGAGACACCGGCTCTTGCACTTGGTTTTGGCTAAATTAACATTTAAAAAGCAAGTGGTAAAGCACAAATATATCCATACTTGTGTCAAATAGAGAAATATCACCAGGGTGTGGTCTTCTGTCGCTGTGCTGAAACTGTCTGTCAGCAATCACTGCATGATGTGTTCACCTTCTGCCTCTCTTGGCTCCAGTGTGGCTCTGCTGCTCCTAAAATGCTGTGAGCCTCCACCCCTGACACCAGAATTTAGCAATAAAGGGTTGGAAGGCTTTTCCAGAGAGGATTTTCCTTTTCTTCAGTGTCTAGTTAAGGCCTGCCCTCCAGTGCCTGTGATGCACTCTGGGTTGTGGAGCCAAATGAACCAGAAAAGTGGTTCTTTTATGCAAATACGTGCAAGCAGCCTGTGTGACAAGGAAGTGGCAGAGGGATTATCTTCTAACCTTCCTTCTTCCCCATAGATCATATTGAATCCTGCACTGTATATTTTCTTGTTAATGCTCAGGTCTTAGAAAGCCTTGCAGAGGGATTTACTGTGAAATTTACACCTTTATTTAGAGGATTACTCACAGGTGGTGAATTGACTGAAATCTCACTCTGCTGCTGTACACTGCTATTCAGAACAGCAATCTTGGCATCAATTTAGATTTGCATTTTGCAGAGAGCTTTTTCTTTTGCATGTTTGTTTTCACAAGGTGCCTTATTCTGACTTGCCAGCTCAAAGCACACTTCTTACTCATTGCTCTGCTTGCAAAAGCATTGTTCAGCTGCTAAATTAATATGACTGCACTGAAAAACAATATCCCACCAAAACTGCCCATAGCCTCTTCTGAGGAGCATTTAAGGTTTGAAATATATTTTTTATTTATAGAATGTCCATTAGAAATCAAGGCAGGAAGTTAAAGCTGCTGAAATGCTAGACTTTCTGTTTAATTTTTAAACAAAATTCTAAACCATGTATTCTAGTATAAAGAAGGCTTTTATGAATCATGAGTCATTTTCTGTTGATGGAAATACGATTGGTATCTCCTATAATTTATTACTTCCCTGTTCTGCCCCTGCTCTTTCCTATTGAAAGTATCTGACAATCTATCTTTGCTATTTATAAAACACCTAAGTGGGCTGACAACTAAAGAGTAAAGAGACTGTTTGAAGTTACCACTCAAAAGGTTCTTCAGTGCTCTCTCCTACCTCATAACCTGCCACATGCCAGTCTCATACTCGTAATAAAAGCTAAGTAGGACTGATTTGAACACACACACCACTTCCCAAATTTCCCATCCTTTGTCTAGATGCTGTACAAAACATGAAATATGCTTCAATCCTATAAATTCCTTTTTTAACCTGAAATTCCTCAGCAGAGCCATCTTTTTCTGTTGAGTCATGGCACCAGATTTACAGACAGGTATCTGTTCTTCACTTCTTCACACAATTGCCTCTCTGCTGGTTGACTTATACCTCAAGAGAAGACATTTTCAGGCTCCTGATAAATATATCTCATAAAAAGAATCATTCTTGGAGGCATTCTTAGACAATTCTTATTTCAAAGTGGCTCCATGAACACAGTAGACTAAGAAAACTGATTGAGTTTTCTAGCACCTGGAAGAAACCAGGTGAAATGCTGCTCCTTTCCAGGTTGCAGTCATTATGACAGCATATAGATTAAAAACCAAATTTTAAAACATTAAAAACAAACCAGGTAGAAGCGGGGTAAAGAAATCCACTTTTCCAACTGCAAGGCACAAGTGCTTGGGCTGGGCTGGCCCAGCATAACAGCACCTTAATACCACTGCCTGATTTGTGAATTGGATCCTGATTGTATCTGGAGGGTGTAACAGTCAAGCTAAGTAAAAGAAGGGTCATATCCACCTCTCTCATGATACAACATACTCTTTTGACTGTTTCCATAAATAAAAATAAATCATATTAATCATAATAACATATAGTTTTTTCAGGGAGGAATTAACCTTTTGTCCCAGTGAAGGACAGTTTATTACCTGTAACATTGGAAGGTATATAAACATAAATAGGTACCTTTGTTAAAAAGGTTTTTACTTAAGAAGCTTACTTGTAAATGTAGTGGCAATTTTGATAGCTCCTCTGGCTGTTCCAAACTTACGATTCCAAACATTTCCTTTGCAAACCCTGAGGAGTCCAGAAGAATCCTCTTTGAAGTCCACTGTCCTATCAAAAAGCACTTAATAGCTTTTGGAACAAGACAGATTTTATGAATAGCAGCATCACAGAAAAAGTAAAAGTGTGGAAAAAAAGAGAAAAAATAAAGGATGCCTTACTTTCATATCTCCATGCAGAAGGGAGGAATGAGATTACTTCAGAGATGCCACTTGGGCACCTCCTTTACCTTCACCTCTCCCTGCAGGCATGCCAAACACACAGAACCTACTACACTGAAGTGTATGGCTGTGTCTATTATACTAAAACGAAATGGTCTCCCCACAGGCTACCAGTCTTTATAGGTAGAAATACAGAGAAAAAGTCTCTGGCTCAAATGGTCTTGGATCAGTCCAAGCAAGCATGGCAGGCACAGGGCAATAGGAGCAAGGGTACAAGATGATTCCAGGGCTATAAACCACTCTGCCACAGCCAGTTAAAGGACTGGGCAAACATTATTTTAGGAGCTAAAAAAACCACAAATACTCCATACATATAGAAGGGATGTGGTCAATTTGAATACAACATGAAACCTGCAGGTCGATGGAGTAAAAAACAAGGTATAGAGCATGTTGACAAATATTAAATGGAAACTGAAAAAAAGGAAGAAACCACAACTTACATGCTCCTCTTCCTCCTGGTAAAAGGTTTGGATGCTAATCACTTGCCAAGCCCTGTACCTTTGCCAAACTGAAACCTTTAAGCCTTGGACACAGAGGGGAAGTGAAAGGGTAAAGGTAGCATGCAAGAAAAAAAGATAAATACCACAGAGTTTGTCTGTACATTAACTACATATAATTGCAACCAGAAGTATTAGCAGCATTGTTATTTGACTGATAAGTATTTAATTAGACCGTTTAGAATTTAATTAATTTAATTAGATTAACAATGGATTTTGTGTTTCCTCTGTCCTTAACAAGATGTGCAGAGAAACAAACCAGTGGGAATTCGAGCAGCTGCTCTGTAATTTACATGCAACAGAAATCCCATGCAAGTCAAAGGCCTGGGAATGCAGATCTCCAAACTTCCTGAGGAAAAAAGACTCCTTGCCTGTTCTTGAAAAAACAGTTTTAAGGAAAACAGAATTTACTATAATATAAAAGCTTAACTGCACTGATATGGAGGGGCAAAAACCCCACAAAAACTGAAATCTGCTCCTGCTGGGTTCATGAACAGCCATGTTAGTTGACTCATCACTCTGTGATTTAAGAGCTGCAGTAATTCACAGTTTTAGAAGCCATGGTTGAATGGTTCTATCCTAGGGAAGCTCTGGAGAGGATCCTGGTCTCAACTCTGCTACTCTTACAGCTCTTTTGTGCTTGCAAAATCCCAGCAGTGCTCAGGGTGTGTGTGCAGCAGCAGGGAGAGGAGTGGAGGCTGTGCTTTGCAAGAGAAAAGAGTGCAGCTTCAACGGATCTTGCATTCCTAAACATGGGAATTATATCAAGGAGAGTGTGTGTGTAGGAAACCAGAGGAAAAAAAAAAAAAGAAGAAAAAAAAAAGAAAGGAGCGGGGAAGGAAGGCTCAAGTTATTGCAGCTTTCCAGATGGAGAAAATGCAGAATCCTTTAAACAGTAATTTTGGGCCTGAAACCTGGACTAGAAGTTTGCTGCAGTCAACCCAAAAGAGTTTGTCCTGATTATTCTGTTAGGGTTTTCCACTCTGGAAACTGAAACTCACAGGGCTATAACAGCAGCAGAGCTGCTCAGCCACAGCAAAAACATCTTAGCAACAAAGGAAGCAAGTGAGTGTTTTAAAAACAAATGTGTTTTTTTCTTGCTTCATACGGGACAGGCAGAAGAGGAAGAAATGGGCTTGACAGTTTTACGTATTTTTAATGGATTTTAAAGTGGCTCTTGGCAGTGCAATGTATTCCTTCCAAAGGACCAGTGAGATAGGAGGCAGCTAAAACCTTGCAAATGCCTGCACACCAAGTACGACCTGAGAACACCAGTTTGGCACCCAGAAGACATGCTCTTTTTTCCTACCCAAAGTTAAAATAAACTCTGCTTTACTTCCCCACCCAAATTCTGTAGTGAATTTTTGAAAGAACTGGCCAGGGTGAGGCATATCCATTTGTCATCCCTCTTGGAAGAGCACCCAAAGCACACTCAGTTTGCTCTCCCCCTTCAACCTCTATATTCGTATTAACAATGGTTTCAGTTCTGTTGTTTCACAGGTACTGTTTGTTCTTCTGAAAATTTTGGATTAAAAAAGGCTTCAACTGGGTTAAGATTATTCAAAGAGTTGCAAGATAAACAACTGATAGAGAGAAATTTATTGGTGCATTGGTAGGTGTTTCTACTTCTTTCTTGTGTTTTGAAGGAGTGTGATCATTACAGAAATTACTAAAGAAAAACATAAACAACCCTGAAAAGAAAGTAATTGTCCTGATTAATTTCACTAGCCAATAGAAAAATCAGATTTTCTCCACACATGCTGCATGATGACCTACATTAGATTTTCTCATTGCAGTCCCCCCTGTGCTTTGGGGATACTTTCCACTGAACTGTCCCCTTGAGATCTGTCCCTTCCCCCTCTGCCCACACTTCACTACCTGGTCATTTTGACTGGCTGAAAGGGATCAATTCATTGCTGTTCTTATCAGTTTGAATGCCAGATCCAATGAAGAGTCAAAAATCAAGTCTCCTAAAGTTTCTAAAGTAAATCAATTGTATAAAACAGTTCAAATATTTCAAGATCTGACCAACAGATAAATCATGCAGAACCTGTTAACCAACACATTTCTACCCCTAATTCTACAGAATAATGTCTTTAGAGCATTTAAAGATTATGCACATATTTAACTTGCAATGGAAAACAATTTAGTCCACTCTGTTAGTCAATATTACAGTAAGGAGAGTTTAATTTTTCAGTGGAAGTGCCTGTGGCACCTCTGCAGAGGGCAGGCTCAGAGATCTGGTTTGTAATTATTTATATTTTCCCATGTCTTAACACTGACTTTTTGTCAGGGTTCTACTAAAATTTGTATTTTCACCAGCATGTAAACAAGAGGGGAAAAAACCCTTCATGAACATGGTATTTAAAATTTGCAAGGTGTTTTTATCAGCGTGATTATTGTCGTGACTTCTGGACTTCATTAATGATTTTTGCTATTCTTCCTCATCACTAGATCTACTCCAGCTAAATTCCTGCTCCAACTTAGCCTAACAAGCAGCATTTTTTCCTGCTTCAACTTCATTAAGCTTCCATGATCAAGCTAGTATTCTTCATTTTCTGCATGTTTTTGCCTTCCCATGTCTTTTCTTCCTAATTTCAGCAGACAAATCCTCTCTCCAGGAGAACAGAATTCTATACCTGCACTTCCAGCTGTTCTACCTCCACCCTGTCCAGCTTGCTTCCTCAGTCTCATCCATTTCTTCCAAGAAAGTGGTGATGGAACATGTTATTCCCATTTTTCTTCTCTCTTTTGGATATTTTTATTCATCTGTATTTTGAGTTCTGAGCTGTTGCTAAATATTAGAAGCAGTAACATTAGGAAGACAAAATATCCTTCAGAGTCCTGCAAGGCGTTGGATTACATCCAGGAAGCCATTAAAGCCACCCTGGAGAATATAGTTTTGGAAGATTCCCATAAGTCAGTGTATTTTGGGAGATATGTCACGAGAACCTTATAGATCATTTTGGTAGACTTAAAGAAAAAAATTATTGAATCTATAGGAATCTTTGGCATAAAGGAGTGTGCTCAGAGTGTACAACATTATAAAAAGGGGGTGCCAGTCTGTAGAGAAAATTTCTTCAAAAAAGTTTGAAGCATAAAAGAACTTGAGGAGGTGGGAGAAATATCTACAATAAAAGAAAATGTGTTAACTGATGGCTGGTAAGCAAAATATACTTCATGACTTAAGAATTTTGAGCCTCAGGAACATTCTACATTGTACAGTATTTGGAGCATACCCTGGACAATCATCAGCTCACCTTAGCACTCAGTTTTTTGGGAGGCACACTCTTCAGTGCAAAGCCAGAAATGCATGGCTGTTAAAAGTCTCAGAATGTCATCCACTGGTTGGTCTTTGTAAACTCTTAATGATCTTAGAATTAGTTGTTGCTTTTCATTTTTCTTTCACTGCTTGCTGAAAAGCAGAAACCAGGCAGCTGGGAAGGGGTGCCTGGAGGCCACCTGGTCCAACCTGCTGCTCAAAGTTGCAGCAGATTCCTCAAGCCCTTGTTCTGTCAAGTTTTGTCTGTTGCCAGGAATGGAGAGCTTATAACCTCTACAGGTCCCTGTAGCAGTGTCCAGGCATCCCCAAAAAGTTTCTTCTGATGCCAAATTGGAGCTTGCAATGTTCTCACATTACTGGGCTCATTACTGCTACCCTTCCATCACTGACCCCTGGAAAGAGCCTGGCTTCCTCTTCTCTTCATTATCCCATCAGGCAAATCCAGCTCTCACCTGCTCACCATCCAGTCAGCAGCTTCAGATCCAAACCCTCCAAAAGCTCCCCTGGGCTCACTCCAGAAGGTCCATGTCAGCCTGGGGAGCCCCAGACTGGGTGTGGCACTGCAGACGTGGCTTTGCTGTCCCTGATAAAGGGAAGGAAGCACAGCTCTATGCTGGTACATCCCCCTGCATTTGGCTGTCTTGAAGTCCAGCAGTGTTACAACTCCTCTCTGTAGTTCTTCTTTCACAAAACCTTCAATTAAATGGTGAAGAAAATCTAATTTGCATTCACTCCACAGCTTGAGTAACTTATGATGACCCCACAGGTTTATTCTGTACAGAAGAGTCAACTGTTGATTTCAGCAGACAACTGCTTTTGGTCTCTCTCCATATCAATACACAAACTCCCAAAAACCTAAGTGGTTTGGGCTCCTTGAATAAAGTAGATTTAATAAAAAGTTTTCATTGTGTACTGCTCAGATGAACATTGTGCTGAAATATTGTATAAACTATGTGTTCCTATCTTTGAAATTTATAATTAAAACCAAATGCCAATATGATTTATTTTTAAAACATCTCTCAAGCACCATATTAGGGAAGGATAAAATTCTACAATATACAGTGGAGGAAAAAAATAGATCCTTAAAAGCTGTAGACTACAGGCATGCTATTTTACATGAAAGATAACACCAGATTCAATAAACTTCTCCGGGTCAAGACTACTGAAGTGATTTATAAACATGAAAATTACCATCTGCACCTATTCTTTGTACATACCCTCCAAAAAATACCCTAAACTTCATCCCTGACTTTCCAACAAGTTCACAGGCACTCATAAGAGCACAACAATGAAAAAATATGATTTTGTTTTACGTCAGCAGTACTCACAATGCTTAAGAAAATTGGCTCTGACACCATTCCCATTTTTATATATACACTCCATTAATTTCTGCACTGTCTTGGCTCTACCAACTAACATTAACATTTAAAGGTAGGATAAAGTAAACCATTCTTGTGTCCCCTAAAATATCTAGCTAACCTTTAACTTATTGATTAAAATCAAGTTTTTCAAATGTCTTAGGTTCATATAAAGTAAACACACTCTTTACAAAGAAGCATTTAGGCCTTTGCTGCTCAGAGAGTTGCAGGCAGAATGTTGTGCCTGCCCTGGGCCAAGCACGAGGAGAACTCAAGCCTTGGCAGGCAGAGCCTTCCACAAGGCAATTTCTTCCAAGAAGATGCAGAGCTGCTTCCTAGTCCCTTCTCAAACCCCAAACACCACTTGGTGGCTGTGCACTCTCATGTGTGAGGGCTGTCAGAGCTAAAAACCAGAAAAACCACAGGCAGAGTGGCACTGATGGCACCCACATGAGGAAGCTTAGGGAAGGTGTCTGACAGAAGTGTAAAAGCATGTGGGAGAAAAGGGGTACCAGGAGGCTCTTTAGAACACAAAGCAGACAGCTCTTCCTAGGGAAGTTGGAAGAAGATTTGGGAGAGTCAGGATAGTGCCAAGCAGAGAAATTATTTCAGCCAAGCCAATGCTTGCTTCTTCTCACGGATGCTTTAGGCACTGTGCTGGACCTTGTGATGGCATTAAATTTGTGCAAGACATGTCGAGCCCAGTCTCTCAAAACCAAGCTGTAGACCACATCCTCTCCCCACTGCCACCTGCTGTGGAAGAGGAGCACCTTGATGGGTGGAAAGTTTAATGGGATGCCTCTTAGAACCTCCACATCTGCTGCTTCTCCAGCTGCTTTGCTGATGGAGTGACTTCATACACACAGCTCTGTTTTACATCTGCCCTCAAAACCCTAATTGTGCAGTCAGGATGGGCCAGGTGCCCCTGCCTTCCCTCACTACCTGCTGACATCTTTCCATCTATTCCCCAGACCAGGTTAAAGTGCTGAATGAAGATTATCAGTGTCCATTGCCATCAGTAAAAGCACACAGACCAGATGGAAGGGGATGTGGTGCCTCAGACTGGGAGCTGCCATTAGCCACACAGTACAGCAAGGTGGAAATCATGGTTATGGCTCTGCCATACTTGTTCACACACACAGTTCCAAGTTTCCTTTGGGAAATAAGAGCTGGGATCAAAGTATTCTAAAATTGATAGGGTGGAATCAGGTCTGCAGCTATCTATTTATGAAGGAGAAATCATTGTGGCTTTCTGTGTCCCACATCTGGCTGTAAGCATCACAGAAAAACTATCTGGCAGAAAATTAAGGCTGAGAGATCAAACTATTAAAATCAATGACTCTCACAGTTAGTTTGGGCATACTGCACAAATGATAGATGATCCCCAGTGATAGATGTTCCCACTTGACTTGTTACATACTCATACTTAGGCAAATGACATTACATCCTTCAGATAAGCATGTGCACAAAGATTATTTCAACAAATCACGTCTTTGACATGCTTAAAATATCTGTCTTCCCTGTAAAAAAATTAAAAGCAATTAGCAAATCTAAGGACAACACTATTGACACAATCTTCTCTTGGGGAGACTGATAATCTGGACAATAATTTAGTACTTGTGTTGGTTTTTCAGTAGCTTTTGTGCCAGTTAGGGCTACAAAGCAATTCATTGCTTAATTTACATGAGGCATCTTAGTCAATCCAGCATCTTTTACAAACAGTTTATGAGATACACAAGTATAAGGCTTGAAGCACAGATTATTTGTCCTAAGGTGTCTGCTATTGTAAACTCTGTGTAAGGCCACATGAAGTGTAGCTTATTGGCACTGTTGGACATCAGCAGCCTTTCCAAACATTTATACCAATTTTATTACAAAACTTGGTCCTGTAGTTATTTGCAGAGAAATTTCTCTTTGGTCAAGCATCCATGACCTAACAAATGACTTAGAAAAATGGGCAAAAATGTTGATCAATTTCTCCCTTTACTGCCTCTCAGTACAAGTAACTTCTGGTAGTGAGTCAGACAGAAACTGCTCATAAACTCTCTTAGCATGACTCTCCAAGAAGTCTTTTGATAAAGAAATTAGTGGTTTTTTTTTTTTTTTTTCTTTTTTTTTTTTTCTTTTTAATCTTGGAGCCAACTCTTCAGCTCAAGGAAAAGACCTTAAATAGAGAACAAAAAGTTCCTTAAGTGGATGAGGGGCATGGAAATCAAAGATACACTCAAGCCTGTTGGCTTCCTTGTATTTCCTGTCTTCTAAACATAAAACTGAACAAAAATACTTCCCCTGACACAAAATACCCAAGCATACAACATCCCCTACCAAAGAGCACACCAAAAAAACCAAACCAAACCAAACCAAACAAAAAAACACACACAAAAAAAAAACCAAAGAAAAATTCCCCCCTTCCAAACAAACAATAAATAATAATCAAAGCCAAATAATCACCTACTTAAAGAAAACCTCCTGCCAGTTTAGAGGCACACTGCTGTGGCATTAAAATTGCCCTGAACTTGTTAAATGTCTTCTTAAAAAATTAAAGTTTCTTTCAATGATCTTTATCAATATTGCCTTTCACTCTACAGCTCCTAAAACATTCTGCAGAGTTTTAAACACAGACCACTCACCACTATCCTGCTCCTCCTCAACAGCTGCATAAGCAGCTGCTTTAAAAATCACCAAAGCTGTAGAGAAATTTAAAAACAGCAACAAACTCCTCCAGAAAGAAACCCAACAAACAAAACCCCCAAAAGACTAGAAGACCTGATTAGTGCTACTTTCTACACCAGACATGGTTTAGGACTGACACTCTGGTACCATGAGGAAAACTCAGAAGGTGCTGAGGAGAGTCTCATCCACCACAGCGTGTCCCTGGGGGCAGGAATTTGGTTTTTATGGGACCTCAGGAACAGGCTGTACCCAGGCTCCACACACTGTGGCCTGGGTGACTCACTCCATTATCACCTCCTGCCTTCCATTAAAGGGCTGTGGCTGTAAATGCAACTTCAGTACCCTGAAAGGAGGCTCTCCCAACCTTGTACAGCTCTCCAGCCCATGGGAAACAGGAGCCTGTTTCACTGCACAGAAAGAAACTAAAATGGTTGTGCCCTCTCTGCCCTGCCTCCCCTCCCAACCCCAAACAGAAACCCAACTAAACGTTGTAGGATATAATAGCAGTTCCCCCAGATGCCAACAACTCAGAGGAACTGGTACAGCCATGCCGAGGGGCAGAAGCCAAAAAGATTTGACAGAATCAAAAAGGTCTGGAAATTACTTCAGAAGCAAAACAAGATTGCAACTTTGTGTTTTGTGATATAAAATTAGTATTTACATAGGCAGGAATATTTCCCTCAAAGTCCTAAATTACTGCCCTCAAAGAATTCAGATTGCTTTTTGATCTGTGATCAAAAACCTTAATGAAACTATAACTGTCCATAGCTCCTTCCCCCCTACCTTCCACTCCTGGAGGCAAACCAGCTTGTTCGTAATTGCAGCTCTCCTGCTTCCAGGGCATGCAGGCTGTGTCTCTCTCTGAGGTGTTAACAAGCCACTTACATCTCAAGCAGAAGGTAACTTCAGCTTTACACAGGACAGCATCAATTTATTTAGCACATCTGTCATGTCCACTCTGCATCACCCATGAATGGTTTTGAATACATCATGTTTTCTTTTGCTGGTCCTACCAAGCCACAACTTAGTGAAACCAAGCTAAACTTTGCTTATTTTTGTTTGTTGATATATTTTTTGGTTTATTTTAAAGCTAAGTGCAATCACTTGATGCCAATTAAAAAATCATAAAGCAGCAAGGGTGGAAACAAGAGCAAAGCCAAAAGCAAGTGCAAGGCACCATACACGTGTCAAAGAGCACTGCTCCAGACTAGCTGAATACACAGGCCAGGGAAAAATGTTACCTTGGTTTTGAGCTTGTAAGTTGAATGGTTTAAATGCTTTAAAGGCTGCATAAACACAGGTAATAGATCTCTAGATTTGCCTTCTTGCTTTCTCCTCTGAAAATGCTGTTGCAACAGAGCTTTGGTAACAGACAGATGTTTGCTGGTTTGGAAATGCTGTTTATTGACTCTTTTTGCTCTGCTCTAACTTTGAGTTTCCCTTCCATTTGTTATGTTTCCTGCTGCTCCCTCTCTCTCCTTTGGACTGGAAGCTTGCAAGAGAATCATCACCTCACATGCAACATTCCCAGTGGCCACTAAAAATCAGTCATATGCACAGATGAACACTTGCACAAAAAACGTTGGGGTATTTTTGATTTGCCTTTTTTTTTCTGACAAAGGAAAGACAGAAATCTTCTTGCAATATAAATAACCCATGCAAAAGCCCCAGATCTACAAAACCCAAGAAAACGTGACCCTCACCCCCCAAAAAACCTCTCCATCCTAATACACTATTGATTTGGTGCCTCCAGCTCAGCAAAGGCAAGACAGATGTGCTGGAAAGTCAGCTGCCTATGTCCAGTGCTGTGCATTCTTTGTTCTATGTGTTATCTGCTGAAGTTTTCTTCTCTTGGACAGAGCATTGAATAGCAGATTTTAAGGCAATGTGGTAAAGGGAAAACTTTTTTCTTTTTTTTAATTATTAGTGGTTTAGACCTGGATCCTCAGAGCTTACAGAGAAAGCTGTGATTAATAGGTCTTGGGTTGTGTGAAAAATACATGCCTTTCCTCTGTCAATATGTCTGAATAAAGAAAAGCCAAAGCATAAAGCCTTTGTAATATGTCCATTGATGCCAGTTCATTTATCAGAGAAGATAGAAAGGGATCTGACCCGGGAGAAATATTTACTTCAGCCGCAAATACTCTGTGCCTGTAATGAATTCATCATCTTATTTTCTCCATCCCCCGTGCTGAGATCTGGAGAAGCTTCCTTGCTTGCCTGCTCTTTTTGCCTCCTGTTTGGCACAGGAACTGTTTGAGCAGAGCTGAACTGTAAATGCCATGATCACAAATCCAGCATCTAGCTGGCACCAGGGAGAGAGAAGGTTCTGTTTGCAGCTCCTCTGGGCAGTGTCAGCCAGTGGAAATGCTGCTGCTCTGCCCATCCTCAGGACGACCTTCACAGGAATACACCTTTTGCTTTGTGACAAGCTGTGACAAGGCCCTCAGGTTTGTCAGGATGTTCTTCTCATCCCCCCCACCCTCCTCTTCTGCAATATTCTGGAGTTGCTCAAACCTGTATATGAACAAAAGGCGTTTGAAGCAGCTGCATCTGAATGGAATTTGGACAGGTTTCAAACAAAGAGGAAGACACATGCTGACCTTCATGGTAAGTACTGTGAAATAATGAAAGCTAGCAAATTCTCTTTGACTCTATAAGCTTTTAAATCACCCTTTTTATTTTTCTTTTTGCAGTTTTTTTTTTCTCTGTAACCCCTGTGCAGCTGAGTTAAAACAGAACTCTTTTTCTCCTTAAGTAATGAGGTAAAAAACAGCTAATTTAGTTTACAGAGAAACTCAAATGAACTTACAGACATTTAAGCAGAAATTTCTGTCCATTCTGACAAGGAGCAGAAAGGTATTCTGAATTCTTATTACCATCAAAACTACTACACAAATAAATACAGCGAGCAACAACTCACAGTGTGAGATGGATATAAAGAAGTCAGTGTGCACATGCAATCACAATATTCATGTCACTGAAAGTGTACCTCTGTTACCTGCTGACTTTTATTGCCTTAAATAACTCCTTTAAAATACGAAGTGCATGAATTTCATCCACAATGATAACTGCAGCACTAAGAACCACAAACAGAAATGCTCAAGCAAAGTAGTTGTATCTTGACCACTGTCAGTGATGTGCCATATGACCTGTCCTGGGGGTGGTCACACACCAACAGCAAGGAGGAAGTAAATACCCCGTTACTGCAAAACTCCTCAGAAACCCTAGAATTGCTGACTTGAGCCAGAAATAGATTTTAGTGTGCATTACAGCATCCATGGATGTGTGAGACAGAGATTTCCTTTTAAATACTGTTTCTTTAGAGAACCTAAAGAAATTTTTAAGAGTACCTTCACTTGTCACTTCTGTGTTGATGATTAAATAAATGACTACTTCTTGCCAAGACACCCTTGTAAAAGCAGCTGTTGAAATCAAGTGGTTCTTTCCTGACTGTTTCCAAGATTTAAGTAAACAATGTTTTATCAACAAAGTAGCCTCATTTGAGAGTTTTGGACAGAGCTGCAACAAACTGAAGACAAAGATCTCAAATGCTCCTAGATGAGATGCAGTGGAAGTGCAAAAAGGTAGTGTGGCATGCCCAGATCTCACCCTGTATTAACTCTAAAGTAAATACTGTTTACACAGGCAGTATGATAATCATAAAACCTTGTTAAAGACTAGCTAATAATTATACTTTGTACTTATTCGGAACCTTTAATCTCATTGTCTCAGAGCCCTCTGCAAACATAAGCTCATTTTTACAACATTGTAGGAGTAGCTAAACAATTACAAAAGATGCCAGATCTCTGGGGTAGAAACCATAGAATTGTAGAATCACAGAATGGTTTGGGTTTGAAGGGATATTAAAGATCATCTTGTTCCAACCCCCTGCCGCGGACAGGGACACTCTCCACTATCCCAGGTTGCTCAGAGCCCCATCCAGCCTGGCCTTGAACACTTCTAGGGGCAGCCACAGCCTCTCTGGGCAACCTGTGCCAGGGCCTCACCACCCTCACAGTCAAGAATTTATTCCTAATATTCAATTTAATCCTACTCTCTGGCAGTTTAAAGCTGTTCCCCCTTGTCTTGTCACTACGTGCCCTTATAGAAAGTCCCTCTCCATCCCTCTTGTAGACCCCCTTTAGGGTTTCCCCAAAGCCTTCCATTCTTCAGGCTGGACAATCTCAACTACAGGAGCCTTTCCTCACAGCAGAGGTGTTCCATCCCTCTCATCCTCTGGACTCACTCCAATAGCTTTTACATTAAAGGTAGCAGAGTAAAAATGAAGCTCTACTTTCCTTGGGCTCTATTCACAAGAACAACAAAAAATTATTTCTCATAACTAAAGGTCAGGCTCTTAAACTATTGACACAAAGACATCCTGCACAGCAAATCACAGACCAGAAAAAGTTTGCAGCACAAACATTAGGAAAACCATTCAGCCATCTTAATCTGATAAACTGGTTTTGGCAACAAATTAAAACAGTTGTTTCATGTTTGTGGGCAGTTTTTAATGGCTTGTTCTTGCATTTTAAGATACTGGCTCCAGAATTCAGGTTTATGACAGGAAATGTATTTAACTGTTTTCCCTTCAGGCTTTTGCTCTAAAAGAATAATGATGATGAAGTGACTGCAGCAAGAGATAACTCATGTCCTCAGTGGAATCAGTGGAGAAATGCCTCAAGGTGAGTATCTAGCATAAAATCTAAATTATGCATCACTTTATGTGAATGGCAACGTGGAAGTTCCCCAAGTAATCCGGAAAGCTGGCAGATGGCACGGGATCAACTTCACTAAAAAAAAGTGTGAAAGACCAGACTCCAGATTGGGATCTCCTCTCTAAAAGCAGTATAGGGAAACAACTAATTTTTCCAAATATTCACGTAGCCCCTGACTAGCAATAACTGGACCACCATCAATGTCAAAGGACACGTGTAGTTTTCATGTTGCTACGACCAGTGTTTTCATTACAGTGACCACTGAAGTATGAGATGTGACAGAAAACAGATCTGCTCTCTAACAGATGAGCACAGCTTCCCTTGCCAGGGAGAACTGCAGATCCCAGGGATCTCAGCTGCCATGAGGACAAGAGAAGTGAATTTAAGTTCCTTCTGGATTCCTAATGACAAGATTGCTTTATGCTGTTCTTGTCCCTCACATCCAATCCCACAGTCATCTGGAGACTGACCAGCAATACTTACTGTGTATGCAATATCATGTGTTATGATGCATTCAGGAATTTTACTACAGTTTTCATTCCATATATTTCCTCCCAACTCTCTTTTTGACACTTCACTTTAGCTCTTAGAGTACCTGCTTGCCTCATTTCCCTTTCTCTTATCCCTACTGAATTCACTCCAGTGCTTCCCTTCTCATCTCTCCTGTTGTTTTCCTAATCAAATAAACTCTTTCCATTTTTTTGCTGAGCACCACTTACTTAATATTTAAACAAATTAAATAAACCAAATCAAATTAAATGAACCAAATCAAAAAGATCTGCTGTCCCTATGTAATGTTTATCTGCTTGTTTAATAAGATATATTGTTCTGTGGGATACTGAAACTGTGAAGTCTTGCCTTAGCCTCTTTACACAGCATCTAGTGAAAAAAAAATTGTATTCATAAATGGCATTGAGGTCTTACCATAATAAAGACAATTAATTATATTGCTGGTGGTTAATAGTACCAACAGTTTAAATGAGAGGTCTAAGCATAGATGGAAATAAAGCCAAAGAACAGTAACACACTAACTATTGTATACTATACCAATTTGAAGTATATTCTAAGCACAAACAACACTAAAAAAATTAAAAATAAGAAAACCAATAAACTCTTTCCTTTCTTGGAAACTTCCCATCCAAAGCATTATAAATTATTTCTCTTTTGAGCTGAAGTTCCAAGAAGTTTGAATCAATATTACATCTCCAGCAGCTAATGAAGACTGGCTATGTGTAGACAAAACATTCTGCTGTTATCTCAGTAGGCAGAAAAAAACAAACAGAATATTTTATAGCTTAAAATATTTTTCTCCATAAAACATTTTTAATAGCATGTGATCCTGCTAAGAAAATATGCCAAGTTATTTTGTCACTTTGGTTTGAAATATATAGATAGCTCTTCTATCACTTATCAAAACACTATGCTAATTTTTCATTGCACAGACAAGCAGCTGGGTGTATACATGGTTAAATATGCTGAATATTCAGTGTTTTTTAGAAAAGTCACCTTAATGGCTAAGAAAATACTCCCTTTGTGTGTCATCAGCCTTTGACCCAAAGATGACCAGAGCATTCACAGGGCAGGTCTGACCACAGAGGTGAAGACAAAGGCTTGATACTCGAACTATGGATTCTGGCCAGATAAAACAATGATCCTGGATCCTGGAAGAAATGCCCTGGAAGGAATGCAGCTCTCTGGGCCAGGCAGGGCCCGTGGGTGCTACAGAACTGCAGGCAGTGACCAGGCATCCTGCCCTGCAGCACACACCTCACCCGGGGGGCATTGCTTCTCCCTCCTCTACTGCCAGGTCACACCACACCCCAGCCTCTGTCCCCCTTGAAGGTGTTTTCTTGGATGCATAGAGTTATTCCAACAGGAACCCACCAGAATACCTCCTGGATTTTTCGTTTCACAGTGTTTATTGATATTTTAGCTTGCTGAGCCTAGAATTAAAGTGCTAAAGATTTTCATTTTCCAGTGAGGACAGGGGAACTAAATTTTATTCTGGAAAAAAAAAAATGGAACTCTTTAATGCATCTCTTTCCAAGTCAAAGTAACACAAGGTGTGATGTTATCTCTTAGAATCATAGCAAAATAAATTACAAATAAGGTCTGGTGAGCCTTCTGTAAAACAATAATACTATTCCAGTGAAACAACTGATTCAAAAAGAAATAATTTTCAGACAATCAAGAGGAATCAAAGAAAGGAAAAACCCATCAGATAATTTCCTCTGCAGACTTTTCTAATTACATTTACTTTCTAAAAGACAATCTTTTTCTCCCTCTCCAGGAGAATCTGGTATCTATTATGTCAGCAGAAAAACTTGGGGTCAAAAATATCCTAGAACAAAATTTCCCACTCTTTCATTTAAGTCCATGCTGAGATAATGGGGAGGGTTTTATCTCCACACTACAGCCAGGGAAGTGACAAACAGGAGATGTGGATGGCTTCTTGTTGGCACAGGAAGAAGTTGCATGACATAAGGAACTCATTTCAAGTTTACAAGTGTTCAATTCAGCACAATAACCTTAGGTGTGACTCTGGGAGACCTTTTTTTTTTTTTTTCCCCCAGCCAGTTGAAGAGCAGGGACACAAGCCCTGCTGAAATATCCCCAAATGGGTTGATCCTGCAGTAGCCACCTCCTTTTCCCTTCTCCCTTTCTCCCTGGGACTATGGCAGCACCTTAGGTCTGATCTTTCCCCTGTAGCTCCAATTCTGGATTGTTTTTTCTCAGGTACAAGAAGGAATTGCTGTGGTAATGGATTAGAGGTACTCAGAAATCTGGTATCCCAGCAAGTTAAATAACCATTAGGACTAACAATGTCTGAGCTAAAACAAAATAACAGTTCTTATAAATAACCATGGTTTTATCACCCATCCCCTCTCTACCAAGTGCTTTGGATCAGCTTCTACTAAACGAGGTCTGTAAGCACTCCATGTTTTAACTTTGATTCATACTGAAGGTTTTTTATGTTCTACTTCCAGGGCAGACCTGATAGCCCTAGACAGCTAATTCAAAGTGAAATTTTGAGCAGCAGAGGCCTCGGGTACTTTGACCTCAATATTTTGAAGCAGAGGACATAAGGCAGTTAAAATGGCCTGTGGATTTAATCATTTTGCAATGTTATCTTCTCAGAAAATATGATTCAATTGTCTTGGTGATTTAATCTATCCCTTGATGTCACAAGTGCTTTCAAAATTTTTAATCTACTTGTTCAGTTCTGCCTGCAATGTATTGTAGAGCCAGAAAATAAGATCATTGTCAGTGCAAGCCAAAGGTAGAAACCTTTCTGGCAAACCTATGCAGGGCAAAATCAAAGGTGGAGACCTTTAGCTGTTTTGTTGGTTTTTTTGGGGTTTTTTTTTTTTTTCTTTGTTTGTTCTGTTGAGTTTTGTGGGGTTTTTTTGAGGTAAAAAGCCCCATACCAAAATAAAAACACAACTGTGAGCACCTTAGTGAGCATAATCTCTTGGAGAGTAAACCTCCACTACACATCTTGTTATCCCAGAGGGTTTCTGAGAAGTGGTAGCTGAAAAACATATATTAAAAAAACCCATATATTAAAAAAAAAGAGGATGACAAAGATGTTCCAGACAAAGCCCTTGCACAGTGTCATACCTGAATTTCACACTTTGAAAGTGGTGGGAAAAGTGGGTAAATTATAAACCTTTACCTGGGCCTATGACCATAAGGCAGCACTGTGGTCATCTAATCTGACTTCCTGAACAACACAGAGCACTAACCCAGACATTTGAGAAAGGGCCATACCCCAAAACTCCTTGCACAGAGGATTTTGTTCCCAAATTAGACAAAAGAGCCAGCATTAAAGAAATATTTAGGCTAGAAGTAATTATAATACAATTGGAGTTGCTTTCACATTTTTTGCTGGAAATGTTTCACAGATGGCAAAGCATCTTTAATTAGAGTTGAGGACCATCAGGAGCAGAGCACAGCAATGTGCATTCTCTTTTCTTGTACAGAAGAGCTCTGGGATGCAGCGTGCCAATTACAGATTGGTCAGGGGGTTTCTAATGAAATTATTTCTTTGGTCACCAACTCTGTAGGAACAGCAAAACTTTTCATGGAACAGTATCAGGCACAAAGCAGAGAAATTCAGAAATTCAGGCACTTCCATAACATGAGCAAGGTTTAGTTTCCCCTTTTCCTGGACAAAAGTCAATATTCACAGAAATTTCTTTGATGCCAGTGTACCACAAGGCTGAGGTGATCATCAGCCTCACTGGGGGCTGCTCTCTCTCTCTCCTACTGCAGAACTTTTATCCTGTGTAAGCAACCAATACCCACTGAGCCGAGCTGGGAAATGCTCCCACACTCAAGTTTCCATGGAAAACTCACCTTGGACATTGGATCCCAACCCTCCTCTCCAGGCTACATTGCTCTGTTTTAAAGAGAGTTTTTAGATTGTGCCAGAGAAGACAATAGTACAGCTGATCCTGGCGTTCACCCTGGATAAGGCAGACAGGGTGAATGAAGTCTTTATTCCTGATCTCTTGTTCTTCCAGCCTCCTTTTGCCCTCTACACTTAAACAAACAAACAAAAAACACTGCACCACAAAAAGAAAAAAAACCCAAAGACCAAAAAATCCTCCATCCCAATTAATCAACCAAAACCCACCAAACCCTAAATACATAAAGCTAATGTTTTGGGGTTTTTTTCACTGTGAAACTGGAGTCCCACCCCTTTAGCTGCCTCCACTTCAATCAAGCAGCAAATAATTTTTGTTCCAAGACCTGTTTCCTGTAGTTTTGTTTGTCTGGAGCAATGCTACACTTGTTCTTAAGTAACAACTACAGTAAAGCTTCTGACAGACATTCCTGTAAAGGGACCCAATAATCTGAGTCAAGAAGGTTTTACATTTAGACTGCCAGCTCACCACTGTCAACTCAGGTTTAGATTTTGCACATCACCTCTGAGCCCAGTTCTCTGCTCACTCAGACCAAGATCTAATAGATTTTTAGAAGGCTGGAAAACCTTCTCTTGTGATAATCTCTGTTGGTTCAGTCAGGACAGATAACTTTCTAAGTATGATTTTAAAAAAGCCAAAACCAAAACCACAACCCCTCCCCCCCAAAAAAAACCATTAAAAACCCAAAACAAAACAAAAATCAAAAAAACGTCGAAGTACCCCCAAAGAAATTCCAAACCAAAGACATAGCAGAAAAGCCCAACAGAACCCTCCTCAAAATTCAAAGCAACCACTTCCCACCTCCATCCTCACCACTAATTAATGTTTTGAATAAAGCAAATTAAATTAGAGCTGGGATTTCAAGGCAACCACCTCTGCATTGGAAATTATGTGCATTCAAGCAAGAGGCATTTGTTTTTCCTTGGATGCTTATCTTTTTCCAAATGATGGATTTGCAAAACAGGGCAGCTGCAATGGCTGCTGGATTGGTTTTGTGCCTCTAACTGATTCCTGTCTAACTTCCTCAGTTTGATGATGATTAACTCTGTGATTTATGCCTTCTTGAAGTGCATAACTCTCTCCTTGTGACAGTTTCACAATCAGCTGTAGGGTCAAGGAGGAACCTCATCTGTGGGCTTATTGTAGATAAACCCCAAATGGTCTAAAGGTCTCATTTTAAACAGGGAAGCCAACTTCTGGCAGGCAGTCATTGAGGAGGGGAAGTCACATGTTATCCTAAGGTTGTTGAATATTTCAACATAAGGTTTTATGGGAAAAGTACTTTGATAAGAAATATTATGCAGAGACAGACTTGAGAGTGGTTTTGTTTTGTTACCAGTGCAAGCAGAAGGGGATTAGTGAAATGCAACAATTTGGAAAGCAGGGATAAAAAAGATCATGTGTTCTTTATTGACATTGTGTTAGATAGGGAGCACAGGACCATTAACAGAATTCCCTGGCCCTGGGAAGGTAGTCCCATAGCATCCAGAACACACAGCTGCAGAAATAAAGATGCAAAAAGGAACCAGCACCTTGCAACCAGGGTGCTGTGCTGAAAAGTCAAGTGTGACCTCAGCTGCTTGCTTGGCCGCTTCTCTTATGAAGGGTCACTCAGTTAAACCCAACTTCAACAAAGCTTGTACCTCTGTGCCTAAACCTCAGCCCTGTGCAAGGCACCCAGGCTGCTGTAGGGGTGCAGTGTCTCCTGTGCTTGTGCTGAAACGTGGCACTTCAGCTGAACTGGTTTGGTGCATGTGCTGCTGCCCAAAAAGGTCACAAATGTGCGATTTCCCCTCCTCTGCTGCTGCTTTTGTTGTTCCTGAGCCTACATGCCTCACTTTAAAGACCTGCCTCAGTTATGAGCTCCAAAGTCATGGACAAACTAGGAAGAAATAACCCCTAAAACTAAGTTTTATGGACAAGCTAGGAAGAAACAACCCCCAAAACCAAGCTTTAAGGATACAGAGCTGTGGGGAGAAGCACATTTGAAACAGCACCACCAGTGATGCAGGTGTGCTGGGATAGGCAGCATAAAGTGACATGAGAGCGTGGTGGCATTGTGGTCACACACACCTAAACCACTGAACAGCTCTGCTGAGAGGGGGCAAGGCTGAGATTTAATGATCTGTCTGAGATAAGAAAAGGTCAGATTCCTCCAAGGCTGGTCAGTAACCTCAGTTAAGCCTAGGCTGCTGCTCTGCGTGCTTGGCCCTGTGCCAGCCCCCATTTATTGTTTATTCCTCCAGTGGTGCTGGTGCCATCCCGCTGCAAAGCAGAGGTTGTACAGAAAATTCTTATTAATTTTGTTCCTGAATACATTTTCAGCTGGATCAGTCCAATGCTCTTGCTCACCACACAGATGATGTAGTCAGCACAAAGGAGGATTTGTGGCTAGGGGTGGGGGAGGCTCACACCTTTTATAGACAGGCCCCAGGGATGCAGTTTTAAAATGAATGTAAAATAAAACACTCCAAGGAAAAACAAATGTGCCTGGTAAGAATTAGGTGGTCTGGAAAACCCTTCCTCAACAGCTTTTGTTTTCCAGGTCTCAGCTAGGTGCCTTGTGCAAGATGATCTCAAATTCTCAGTCACACCAGATTGGGGTGGACACAAAGACACCAGAGGACATCCAAAAGAAATCAGCAACTGGACTGTGTGCTCATTTGCCTTACACCAGAGAGAATGAGCTTGCCACTGCCTTCTTGAAGGAGTGCAAGAAAACAGACCCAAAAGGGTTTCCAGCAAGGAAATAAGAGATGCTTTGAGCACAGTTATTTTGTCTGCTTCCTTGAGGGAAGAGTCAAGTCTGAACGTGTAATGAGTAGCCAGAGGCTGAGCAAGCTGTGTGGGGCTGCTGTGGGGTGACTGTGTTTGAGGAAGGATTATGCAGTGCTGAGAAACCAACAGATTTTACTCCCACAGCTTTTATAGACTTGTTCTGTTTTCTCCAGGTTATAAAGTTGTTTTGAAGCCTGGGTCATTGACGTCAGCACGTCACATCCATTCAGCCTTGAATCTTTCCTGACAGTGTTTTTGTGCACCTGCGAGCCAGCAGCACATCCAAGCACTAAGGAACAATGCTGGAAGAAGCTTTCATTGCCACCACCACAGCAGATGCAAGCGTGGCCCCCAAGGAAAGGTTAAGTGACCAAAGCACTCGAATATGAGAGATCGGAGACAAAAATATGAACAGTACCCAGGGAAAAAAAAAAAAAAAAAAAAA